>MU383330.1:0-13275 GCA_022495125.1 Xylaria acuta | reverse complement strand
TTAAACGTATAATATAATATTATTATTATATAATTATATTATTTATAGTAAAATTTACTATTAAGCTGCTATAAAATATTTGTTAATTTAATATATAATAATAAAAAAATAAAGTTAATTATAATAGTTTATATTAATAATATATTTTTAAAGCATATTAAATAAAAGTTGTTAATTAGCTTTAGTTAATTAGTACGATTAAAATTATAACTTAGGCAATATTTATAATATTTTTAACTAATTATAACTTATAATAAATAAAATAAAGTTTAAAATTTTTTATTATATAATTTAAACTAACGTAATATTTTTTATTATATACTATATATAATATTTGTTTAATTATACTATATAGTATATAAAGTTGTTTAATTTTTTTATATATATTATATATTAATTTATTAATAATTATAAAAAAGTAGCTAAGCTTAAAAATAATAGTAACGTTTTTATTACTATATAAATTATTAGTATATAATTTATTAAAAAAATTTTTATATTATATATTTACTTTATATACTAATTAAAAGTCTTGCTTTTAATTTTTATTTATAATAGCTTTTATTATATACTTGATAATATTTTATATAAAATTTAAAACTATAAGTTTGTTAAAACGCTTTAGCTTATTTTTGCTATTTATTATATTTTATATAGCGCTAAGTTAACTAAACATATTAAATATATAATTAAAATAACTTAGCAAATAATAAACTTATAAACTATATTATAATAAATAAATAGAAAAATTTACTAATTGATTGTTAGTTTAGTTAATAGCTAATATATTTAACGAAATTTAATTTATAATATTTTTTATTAAAAAGTAATTTATAAATATAATAACGTAATATTTATTTAAATATATTATTATATAAAGCTTTTTTGTTGCTTATATTAAATATACTACTTTTTGTTTAAAAAGCTTATATTTTATTTTTGCTAATAATAAAAACTAATTTAAATATATTATAAGCTTTATTTTTATATATAGTATATATTTTCCTAAAATTTATTTAAAATTTTTTACTATATAAAAAACTATAACTTCGAAACTTCGCTCGAAGTAGCTATTAACTTATATATATAAAATATAATTAAGATTATAATAATATAAAATAGTTTTTAAACAAATAACGTTTTATAAAGCGTAAAAAAAAGCTAACTTAGTAAGTATTAAGTTATAGTTAATAGTTCGTATATAATATTTATATCGATTTAAATTTTTATTAACTACTTTTTTTTTTTTGCGACCTTTTATAAACAAAACAGTTTTATATTTTTATAATAGTTTTATTAGCTTACTATAGTAAAAAATAAAGTTATAAAAAAAACTACTAGTACTAAAATATTGTTTAAAAGCTTATAAGTTTTTTAAAAACGCAATTTATTTAAATATTTAAATACGCTTTGCTATAGTAAATATTTTTAATATATTAACGTAAAAACTAAAAAGCTTAACTAATAAATAACTAATAAAAGATTTTTTTAACAATATAATAATATTTTTTGTTTAAAAAAGTCTAAAAATAATATTTAAGTATTAAATATTTTTTTGTACGTATTAAAATAAATAATAATATTATTAATAAAATAACAACAAAAATTAAAATATAAGCAAAACAACTTATTTATAAACTTTTATATATATTTAAACAAGTTATAATATTTTATTAAAACTACGTTAAATTTTTTTATTTTTTTCGGACTAATAATAATAAACCTATTTTTATAGTTTAAATAAACCTTAAACTAATAAAAAAAACCGGTTATATTTATATAAATAACGTATTTTTTGCTTTATAAGCTACCGATTATTTCGCTTTATAATAAAAAAAAGTAGCTATTAAAAACTACTACTTTATTAAGCTGTTATAAATTAATAACTATTTAGCTTTTATTTACGCCGTATACCTTTTTCTAAATAACAAATATAAAATATATAAATAATATAGCTTTTTTTATTTATTTTATACGGCTTATTTTATAAAGCTTATTATAAATTTCGTTAAATATTTATATATTTTTATAATTAAAAGAATATATTTTAATATTTAATTTTATTTCCTGCTAATTATTAATAAAAAGGATTTTTAATTGCTAGTCCTTTAAAATATTAACTTCGCTTCGATCGACCTAAATATTATAAGCTTTAATTATTTTAGCAAACTTAGCTGCTTTAGTTGCTCGTTCGGCATAAATATAAATTTTATTTTTTATAACGTTTTTAAAAAAATCAGTAAGTTTTTTAATACTAAACGTTGCGTAAGTTTTTAAAATCTTTAGTTTAAAAAGTTTATTTAATATTAAAATATATAGCTTAATTAGGAAAATATTATTTATATTTATAATAATATTAAATATAACGTTTATAAAAAGTATATTTATAACTTATATATTAGCTATAAACGTTTAAAAATTAATATTAATAGCGTAAGCGTTAGTTTTAATAAGCGCTACTATAAAAGTTATAAAATTTGCTAGCGTGTTTATATATACCGCTATTTTTATTTAAAGTATATTATTAGTAGCTATAGCTATAATAATTAATAATATATTAAATTTAACGTTAATAGTAATTATTAAATTAATAATATTTAAAAAATTAAAACTAACAATTTTAACTAATAAAATTATAAGCGTTATTGTTACAACTATAAAAGTTTTTATAGCTAATTTTTATAAACTAATATAATAGCTACTATTACGATTTTTATAAATTTAGCTTATTTTTATACTTTTATTTATTTTAACCGCTTTTTTTAATATATTTAATATAAATATTACCCTTAATGTTTTTATATTAAGTATAATATTTATAGTATTTTTATATATAGCTATAAAATAAAAACTATAGTTAGCAAATAAAAGCTTATATTTTATTTAAAAATACGTACGCTTGTTTGCTTTAATAATAACGCTACGTTTATTTATTACTTTATATATATATTTATAGCTTTTTACTATTATTTTAAAGTTAATAATAAAATTATTAAAACCGTAAAAAATAATTGTTTTTATAAAATAATTAATAACCGCTTTATATAAATATAAAAAATTATTTTTAATAAATATTCTAGGTTATAAAGCTTTATTAATAACTTATTTTTTTTTTATGCTTAACGATTTTAGGTTTTTTTTATTTGTTTATTTTATATATATAAAATTTAAACTTAGCTTATTATTTTAAAATTATTTTTTAATTTTTAACAATAGTTATATATTTTTGTTTTTTTTCTATAATATATTTAAGCTTAGCTAAATAAATATTGCTTATTATTATATTTTTAATATTAAAGTTAATATAGATTTTTTTATTTATACCTATAAATAATAAGCATACTTTTATTTATAAATATATATAGTTAAATCGTAGCGCTTTATTATATTTATTAGCACTAAGTGCTTTAATAATAAAAACTTTAGCGTTAAAAGTTTTAAAAGCGCTTTTATAACTTGCAGTATTAAAGGTTTTATTAATACTTAATTTAAATATTTTAAACTTATTTTTATTATTAATGTTCTTTGTTTAAAAAAAACTATTAGTATTTAAAACAACGTTATTTTTTGCGGCTTAATACTGTTCGAAATATCGGAAAAGCTCGTTTTAAAAAAAAAGCTTTATAATATAATAGTTATATGTTTATTGTTTAAAGTTAATAAACAAAAGCATAAATATTCGTTTTAATTAAATATATAGCTAATATTTTTTTTAATATAATTTAAATATAGCTAATAATTTATATTTTTTATAATATTTATAATATATAAAAAATAAATTAAAAATATAATAAAAAATGTTACTGCTATAATAGCTTTAGTTGTTTTTATATTATAAATTATATTTTTTATTTAATTTGTTTATAAAATATATTTTATATAGTTTGTTTTTACGATTTTTTTATTTTTCTTAACTTTAATTACGATTTTTATTGCTTAAGCAATTTTTATTATAAAAACGGTTTTTATTACAAGAATAATTTTTATTATAAAAGTAATTATAGTTATAAAATTAATTTTTATTATAAAAATAGTTATAATTGTTTTTTTAGTTATAATTATAATTATTATTATATTTATAACTTTTATTGTAGTTTTAATTATAATATTTATTCCGATTGTTATATATATTATATTATTAATATTTATTGTTATTTTAACAATATTAATTATTAAATTTTTAATAACTGCTATTATAACGCTAATAATAACTTAAGTATTTATTTTATTTAGCTAATTATAAAAGTTATAAAACGTTTTTTTTAAAATATTCTTTTTTTAGTTTAATATTTAAATAATAGCGTTTAATTTTTTGTTTTAATTTATACTAAGCTTTTTCGATTTTTTATATATATTAATTTAAAGTTTTTTTATTTTTTAAAGCTTTAATTTTATTTAAAATTTTTTTGTTTTATTAATCTTAAATATTTTTTATAATATTTGTTTAGTTAAAATTATTACGTTTTAACGTTTTGTTTATACGCGCGTATTTTAGTTTACGCTAAATATATTATATAATAACGTATTAATTTTCGGCAATATTATAAAAACTTAAACAACTTTTAAAAAACTTTTTTATAACATAACTAAAATATATTTTAAACCGTTTTTTTAGTTTTATAAATATTTTATTTAGTCCTACTTTATGCTAAATATAGTAATTATTAAAGTTAACTTTATTGTTTTATTATAATAAAATAAAACTAGTTATAAAATAATTAAATAAGCTTAAAATTTAATTAATATTTAACGTTTTAGTTTTTTTATATTTAAGTATAACTTAAATATAAAAAGTAAATATATATATATTAATATAAATAATATTTTTTTATTAGCAATAATTCTTTAATTTTTAAAGTTATTTTATTTAGGATTAAAAACGTTAATATTATTACGTTTAATTTTATAAATATTTTTTTCCGTAAAAAAAAAAATAAAGTAGCTTTTTAAAGCTAGCTAAGATTATTGTTATAACGTAGGTTATTATTGCTTTTATTATTGCTTAGCTTATTATTATTAAAAAAATTGCTTTTTTTAATATTATATTTATTATATTATTAAAAATTGTTTTTATAGCTTAAAAAAAAAAATATAATATTATTAGTTAAAAAATATAAAGCTTATAACGAGCTTTTTTTAAATTATAAAAATATTAAACTTTTATAAGCTTTTTAATTAGAAGTAAAATTTAACTTAATATTTTTTAAAATATAATATTATTATTTTTAATAGTTTATAAAAGTTACTAAATTTATATTTATTTATTAAATAAGGTTAAGCTATAAGCTTAAAGCTTATATATTTATTTTTAGCGTAAATATTAATAAATCTAACTTGTTTATTTTTATATTAATTGTTTATTAATTGTTTAATAAAAAGTTAATAGTTTGTTAATTTAGTTTGATTTTAAAATTTTTAAAATTTTAAAGCAAATTTACGCTTAATATTTTTAATATAGCGCGTTTTTTTAAGCGTTTGTTTTTTAGTAATAAATCTATTATATTATCCGGTAAATATCCTAGTATGTACTAAAATAGTAATAAATAAAATATTTACAAACTATAATAAAAGTAGTAAAATAAACTATAAATAAGATTAATAATATTAAAATAAACTATAAACGAACTAATAAAAAATATAATATATTTTATATTAAGCTTAAAGTATTAAAACGTTATTTTTACTTTTTATAATTTATAAAAAAATAAAGTTATATATATTTTTTACTTAAAGTTTAAAGTATTAAAATATTATTTCCGCTTTTTATATTTAGCAGTATTTTATAGCGTACTAAAACGTTAGCTATAATAAAAATAATTTATAACGTTTATAAACAAAATATAGAAATATTTTACTAAGCTTATTTTTAGCGTATTAAAGCGTTAGCTTATTAATAGGTTTTTATAAAGTATATAAAAATTAAGTATTAAAAGTAATAACGTACTTTAATAATAATATTTGCTTTAATAAATATAGTGTTTTAGTTATAGCTAGTTAAATATAAGCTACCGATATAGTACGTCGATTGCCGCTATAAAAATTAATATTTTTTAACCTTAAAAAATTAAAAAAATAAATAATAGTTTAGTTTAGTTTAGTTTTTGCAATAAAACGTATATAAAAGTACTACTTTAATAAATATAATATAAGTTATAAAATAAAAACGAAAATATAAATTTAAAAAAAAAAATATAAACAAATATTGCTAAATAAGCTAGTAATATTTATATATATAAGCTATTTATAGGTTAGCTGTTGCTAGGTGCCCGCCCTATAAGGCGGGGTACTACTAGCAACAGCCTTATTAAACGTGCAACCCTTTAAGGGTCTCTATTAATAAAATATTTAATTAAATATAAAGCTTTTAATTTATATTATATATAAATTTTTTATTAAAAAAAATAAAAAAAACTAATTATTAAAATTAATAAAGTTTTAATTAATAAAATTATAATTAAACTAATATTTAAAAACTTTTTTAAAATAATAAATATATAAAATAAAAAGCTATATATATATATTAAAACAAACGTTAATATATTTAGCAAGTTTAAAAATAACTTTTTATTTTATAACTTATTAGCTAAAAACTAACTAAAAAAATATAAATTAAAAATAAAAACGTTTAAAAAATAAAACAATAAAAATTTATTATTTTTTAATAAATATTTAAATTAAAAACAATAATTTATTAAAACAAAAAAATAGTTTAAATTAGCTAAAAGTTATAATAAAAATTTTAATTAATTAAAAAAATTATTAAAATTAGTTAAAAAATAAAACAAAAATTTATAATTTTTTTAAAAAATATATTTAAAAAATATAAAAATAACCGCTAACTTATTAAAAAATTTAGCTAAAAATATTATAGTAGTAAATAAATAACTAGCTTAATAATAGCGTAGTTATAAAATTTATTTATTAGCAGTAAAATTAAGCTAAAAAATTAAAATTTTTTTTTTTAAAACTTTAAAAAAAGTTAAAAGTATAAAAAATACTGCAATATTTACTACTTTTACTAAATAAATTTATAAAAAGTATAAAATTAGTTCTTTAAATAATTTTAACTAGTTAAACTTTGTAAAAAAAATTTTTTTTAATTAGCTAAAAATAATTTATTAAAATAATTAAAAATATAAAATATTATATATAATATTTATAACAATAATAAATTAATAAAAAATAAAACGTTTTAAAGCTATATTTTAGTAGCTCCGAATATATTATACCGATTTTTTTAAGCTATTTTTTAAAATATAAAAAAATTTAACTAAATATTTTTTAAAAAATTAGTTTAAAAAAATCATAGCTAAAAAAATCGTTAATTTTTAAAAGCTAAAAATAATAGCTATTATATTACGCTATAAAGTTAAATATAACTTATTATTTATAAAATAAATATTTAACTATAAATTTAATAAAAAAAAATATTTAAATATTTATAAAATATATTTAATAGTTTAAAATAATTTTTAATATAAAAAAATGCTTTAATTAATATATATTATAACGTTTATAGTAAAAATATTTAAAATTATAATAGCTATAGCTATATAGTTTAATTTAAAAATAAAGTAGTTTAATATAATTTTTATTTTTTTAAATATTTTTAAAAAAAACAAAAAGCTTATAGTTTATAATTTATTAAATATAATAAAGACCCCTAAAGGGTTGCACGTTTAGTAAGGCTGTTGCTAGTAGTACCTCGCCCTATAGGGCGAGCACCTAGCAACAGCTAACCTATAAAGAGCTTATATATATAAATATTACTAGCTTGTTTAACAATATTTATTTATATTTTTTTTTTTTAAATCTATATTTTTATTTTTATTTTATAACTTATATTATATTTATTAAAGTAGTACTTTTATATATGTTTTATTATAAAAACTAAACTAAACTAAACTATTATTTATTTTTTTAATTTTTCGAAATTAAAAAATATTAATTTTTATAGCGGTAATTAATATATTATATCGGTAGCCCGTATTTAATTAGCTATAACTAAAACATTATATTTATTAAAGTAAATATTATTATTAAAATATATTACTATTTTTAGTACTTAATTTTTATATACTTTATAAAAACTTATTAATAAGCTAACGTTTTAGTACGCTAAAAATAAACTTTGTAAAATATTTTTATATTTTATTTATAAACGTTATAAATTATTTTTATTATAGCTAATGTTTTAATATGCTATAAAATATTGCTAAATATAAAAAATAAAAATAACGTTTTAATATTTTAAACTTAAAATAAAAAATATATATAACTTTATTTTTTTATAAATTATAAAAAATAAAAATAACGTTTTAATATTTTAAGCTTAATGTAAAATATATTATATTTTTTATTAATTTGTTTATAGTTTATTTTAATATTGTTAATTTTATTTATAGTTTATTTTATTACTTTTATTATAGTTTATAAATATTTTATTTATTACTATTTTAGTATATATTAAAATATTTACTAAATAATATAATAAATTTATTATTAAAAAATAAATGCTTAAAAAAATATAGTATATTAAAAATATTAAACGTAAATTTGCCTTATATTTTAAAATTTTTAAAATCGGACTAAATTAATAAACTATTAATTTTTTATTAAATAATTAACAAACAACCAATATAAAAATAAATAAATTAAATTTATTAATATTTACGCTAAAAATAAATATATAAACTATAAGCTTATAGCTTAATTTTATTTAATAAATAAATTTAAATTTAGTAGTTTTTATAAACTATTAAAAATAACAATATTATATTTTAAAAAATATTAAGTTAAATTTTATTTTTAATTAAAAAACTTATAAAAGCTTAATATTTTTATAATTTAAAAAAAGTTTATTATAAGCTTTATATTTTTTAACTAATAATATTATATTTTTTATTTTTATTTTAAGCTATAAAAATAACTTTTAATAATATAATAAGCATAATATTAAAAAAAGCAATTTTTTTAACAATAATAAGCTAAATAATAATAAAAATAATAATAACTTATATTATAATAATAATTTTAGCTAGCTATAAAAAGCTATTTTATTTTTTTTTATTAAAAAAAATATTTATAAAATTAAACATAATAATATTAGCGTTTTTAATTCCGAATAAAATAATTTTAAAAATTAAAAAATTGTTGCTAATAAAAAAAATATTATTTATACTAACGTATATATATTTATTTTTTATATTTAAGCTATATTTAAATATAAAAAAATTAAAACGTTAAATATTAATTAAATTTTAAGCTTATTTAATTATTTTATAACTAGTTTTATTTTATTATAATAAAATAATAAAATTAACCTTAACAATCGTTATATTTAATATAAAGTAAAACTAAATAAAATATTTATAAAACTAAAAAAATAGTTTAAAATATATCCCGGTTACGCTATAAAAAAGTTTTTTAAAAATTGTTTAAGTTTTTATAATATTGCCGAAAATTAATACGTTATTATATAATATATTTAGCATAAATTAAAATATACGCGTGCAAATAAAACGGTAAAATATAATAATTTTAACTAAGCAAATATTATAAAAAATATTTAAAATTAATAAAATAAAAAAATTTTAAACAAAATTAAAGCTTTAAAAAATAAAAAAACTTTAAATTAATATATATAAAAAATTAAAAAAGTTTAATATAAATTAAAACAAAAAGTTAAACGTTATTATTTAAATATTAAACTAAAAAAAGAATATTTTAAAAAAAACGTTTTATAACTTTTATAACTAGCTAAATAAAATAAATATTTAAATTATTATTAGCGTTATAATAACAATTATTAAAAATTTAACAATTAATATTGCTAAAATAGCAATAAATATTAACAATATAATATACGCGATAATTAAAATAAATATTATAATTAAAACTATAATAAAAGTTATAAATATAACAATAGTTATAATTATAACCGAGAAAATAATTATAATTGTTTTTATAATAAAAATCGATTTTATAACTATAATTATTTTTATAATAAAAATTATTTTTATAATAAAAACTACTTTTATAATAAAAATCGTTTAAATAATAAAAATTATAATTAAAGTCGGGAAAAATAAAAAAATTATAAAAATAAACAATATAAAATATATTTTATAAACAAATTAAATAAAAAATATAATTTATAATATAAAAATAATTAAAGCTATGATAGTAATAACGCTTTTTATTATATTTTTAATTTATTTTTTATATATTATAAATATTATAAAAAATATAAGTTATTAGCTATATTTAAATTATATTAAAAAAAATATTAGCTATATATTTAATTAAAACAAATATTTACGCTTTTGCTTATTAACTTTAAATAGTAAACATATAGCTATTATATTATAAAGCTTTTTTTTTTAAAATAAGCTTTTTTAATATTTCGAATAATATTAAGCTATAAAAAATAGTATTGTTTTAAATATTAATAGTTTTTTTTAAATAAAAAGTACTAGTAATAAAAATAAAATAAAAATATTTAAATTAAGTATTAATAAAACTTTTAATACTATAAGTTATAAAAGCGCTTTTAAAACTTTTAACGCTAAAGTTTTTATTATTAAAACGTTTAATATTAATAAATATAATAAAGCGTTATAATTTAGCTATATATATTTATAAATAAAAGTACGCTTATTATTTATAAATATAAATAAAAAAATTTATATTAACTTTAATATTAAAAATATAATAATAAACAATATTTGTTTAGCTAAGCTTAAATATACTATAAAAAAAAAATATATAACTACTATTAAAAATTAAAAAATAACTTTAAAACAATAAGCTAAATTTAAATTTTATATATATAAAATAAACAAATAAAAAAAACCTAAAATTATTAAATATAAAAAAAAAAAAAAATTATTAACGAAGCTTTATAACTTAAAATATTTATTAAAAATAATTTTTTATATTTATATAAAGCGGTTATTAATTACTATATAAAAATAATTATTTTTTATAGCTTTAATAATTTTATTATTAATTTTAAAATAATAATAAAAAGCTATAAATATATACGTAAAATAATAAATAAATATAACGTTATTATTAAAATAAACAAACGCGCGTACTTTTAAATAAAATATAAACTTTTATTTACTAACCGCAATTTTTATTTTATAGCTATATATAAAAATACTATAAATATTATACTCGACGTAAAAATATTAAAAGTAATATTTATATTAAATATATTAAAAAAAGCAGTTAAAATAAACAAAAATATAAAAATAAGCTAAATTTATAAAAATTATAATAGTAGCTATTATATTAGTTTATAAAAGTTAGCTATAAAAACTTTTATAGTTATAACAATAGCGCTTATAATTTTATTAGCTAAAACTATTAGTTTTAGTTTTTTAAATATTATTAATTTAATAATTATTATTAACGTTAAATTTAATATATTATTAATTATTATAATTATAACTATTAATAATATACTTTAAGTAAAAATAGCAGTATATATAAACAAGCTAGCAAATTTTATAACTTTTATAGTAGCGTTTATTAAAACTAACGTTACGCTATTAATAATGTGCCCATGGGGTTAAATTTATATGTTATAAAAAACTTAATTCCTTTAAGCTATTTAACTTTAGAAGATTTATTATATGCTAAGTTTGCCGGCTGTGCCAGGCCTGCCGGCTGTTTGTCAGTGTCATCGTGCCCTAGCGGCTAGCCATTGGCTTATGCAGTCCTTTATAAATCCCTTTATAATATAACAACCTTTTATAACATAATAACCCCCCCCTTTATAAAAGAGTTTATAAACGTCCTTGTTTTATATTTATAAAATAATATTTAAACAAAATATTTTATATCTTATTAACAGCAATCTTTTTTTAACGTTGTTTAAACTATTTAAGTAGCTTAGAACTAAAAGTTTTAATAAGTATATTTAAAAAGTTTAGCCGGTGTTTGTAGTTTTGCTATAAATAACGTATTTTTTGCTGCTATAAACAAAAAATAATTTACGAACGCGTTAGTTTGCTAGGTTAGTTAAACGTACTAAAATAGTACGTTAGTTTGCTAAGTTAGTTAAATATATTAAAATAATATATTAGTTTGCTAAATTAATAACGTTTATTATAGCTAAATAAAGTTTATAACTTTGTTTTTTAAAACATTTAATTTTTATAATATAATTTTTACTATTTTTATTTATATTTTTTTTATTTATATAATATTTTACGTTAATAACTTAATTATATTTTTTATTTTAGTTATTAAATTATAAATAGTTTTATAAATTTGTTTGTTTATAATATATTCGACTATATTTTATAAAATATTTTTATTTTTTAGGCCGGCGTTTTATAAAATATATTAAATAATTTTTTAAATTTTTTTTTTAATAAAACCGTTATTTATAGCTTTTTTTATAACGTTAGCAATTTTTATATTTATTTATATAAAAACTTTATTATAAATGTTCGTAATATATACTAATAATTATTTTAAATTTTATTTAATTATTATTTATATATTTTAAATATTTATTAAACTATTTAATAAATTAATTATAAACTATTTTAGTATTTTTAGTTCGTTATAGTTTTAAGTTTTTATAACTTATAAAACGTTTATTGTTTACTTATTTTATTTTACAAACTAATTAACGTTTTATTGTTTAATTGTTAATATTAGCTAATTTTTTAGTTTTTTAATAAATAATTTAAAAAATTTAGCTGTTATAGTTTTTAGCAAAAGTAATAGTAGCTAAAAGCTAAATAGCTAGTTTATTAAAAATAATTTTAATAATTTAATAAATAGTTAAATAGTTATTTATAATTATATTATTATTAAGCTAATAAACGTTATAAATATAAATATAAAAAATATAAAATATATAGTTAATTTTATAGTAGTTAGTTTATATTTATTTTTATTTTTAAATATTTTAAAAAATTAATTTTTATTTTATTAATTTTAAAATATTTATATTATAACTAATAAAACTTTATAATAATTTAGTCCGTATTAACTTATTTATTTAATTTAATATAATAGTACGATTTTTTTTATTAGTTTAACAAATATTTATAAAATATTTATTATTATAACTTTATTTTATAATTTAATTAAAAAAGTTTTATATTTATTATTAATATTATTAATAATTTAAATTATTTTTTAAAATTTCGGTTTAGTTTTATTAATTTAAATATTAGCTTTATTTTTTTATTTTTTTTTAAAACTTTATTAAATAGCTATTATTAGCTAGCTTTTTATTTTTATTTATAG
>MU383329.1:0-13496 GCA_022495125.1 Xylaria acuta | reverse complement strand
TTTTTTTATTAGTTATTTTATATAATATTAAACTTTATTTATTTATTTTATTTTTATTTGCGCGCTTTTTTTACTGCTTATATAACGTTTTTTTTATAGCTATTTAAAGTTTAGCTATTTGTTCGTTAGTTTTATTATATTTTTAGCTTTTTAAAAAAAGCTTTAAAAATATAAACTAATAGTTTATAATTAAATATTAGCTATAATATACTATATAATTTATTACGTTTAAGTTTTTTAGTTTTAATTTAGTTTATATATCGGCTTAAAAGCGCTTTATAAAAATATTTCGTAAACTTTTTTTTTAATTTTAAAGTTAATAGCTATAATAATTAGCGGGCTTACAGTTATAAGCTTGTTTTTTTTGTTAAAATAAACGTAATAAATTTTTTTTAGCATTATTAAAATATTTATTTATATTTTTTAAAAATTTAAAAATAATAAATGTTTTTTTTTTATAAGCTTGCTAATATAGCATATAACGTTTAATATAATAGCTTTTTAGCGTACTTTGTTTATAATAATAAAATAATTTAATATATTATTTATAATAGCGTTAATATATTTATTTTTAAAAATAATAGTTTAAAAAAAAACTTTTTTATAAAGCTTTTTTTAAATTAATAATAAACTTAAATAATTTAATATTATTAATAATATTTATATATATTTTAATAATTTTATTTAATTATTTATTTGTTTAATATAGTAAGTTTTTATTAGCTTTTTAACTATAGTATTTATAAACGCTTTATATTTATTTTTATATTTAAACTTAAATATTTATTATATTAAATTATTAAACTTTTTTAGTTTATTATATTATTAATTAATTATTTTATTAGTATTTATATATATTAGTTAATAGTTAAAATAAACAGTTTTATATATTTATTTAATAAGCTTAATAATTTTAAATTAATAAATCATATATTGTTTTAAAACCATATTATAAAGCTATTTAACAATAATATATTAGCTTTTTTTAATAATAATAAAATTTATAAATATAGCTTTAAAAAACTTAACGTTTATTAATATAAAATAATTATTTATTACTAGCGTATTTAGCCCTATAAACTAAAAAGTTCGTTTATTTTTAAGCTTAATATATTTTTATAAATTCTTATTACGGGCTCTAGCAATAAAATTTTACTTTTATAGTAAAAAGTTTTTTAAATAGTTTAATATAGTAATAGTTAATTTTTATATAAATCACAATTTTATTTAGGTTTTATTATAAGCTTAATTAAATTTGTAAAGTATAAAAATTAATAAAACTTTTAATTGTTAAATTTATAATATATAATAAAGCGTATTGCTTATATATATATTACTTGCCCTACTATATTTTTATAAAGCTTTTATTATATAAAAAGTTTTATATAAAGCTTATAAGCCACCTATTCCAGCTATTACACTACGCTACTTAGCTTATATAATCAGTTAAACGATCTCCTCAATAGTGCGGGACAAGCGCGTAGTGCGCTGCCAAATCTAACACTACGTCCTTATACCCCTCGGGAGGTTAAGACGTAGGGGGGGTAGCCCCCCTTTACGACGTTAAACAGAACAACAACAATAACAATCAACTCAACGTTCGGCCTTACGTTCGGCTTGCCGTTCGTTGCTGAGATCAAGTCTTAGCTTGTCTCTATTAATACGCAGCTCTTCTGCCAGGTCGTCTTTTGACATATCACTAATCTTTGGCCGTTTAATCTGTCTCTTAATGTCAATCAGACTGGACTTCCGTCTAGTCCCTTTGTTGAACGTTGCTCCAGTGAAGAAGTCGTCTGCCCCGTCATCGATGGTTACGACCGATGTACGTGGGATAATCTCCGACGGTTCTGTTGGATCCGTTGAACCAGCGTGGGCCGTTGTGTCAGCATCAAAGCCCATTGGGTTCTTTGAAGCAGCCGAGCGCGTTGAAACATAGCTGGGGGCTGGTGGAAGGCCTTGTTGCTTTCCACGCAGGGACTGTAACTGGCGCAGTGCGACTGGGGAAGGAAGCTGAATAGTACTAAAAAGCATGTAGAGAGCGTTCTGTATATCAATATCGGTATGGGTCGTCACTCTTTCGGGGGTAATAGGGCAATGGTTAAAATAGTTGCTGGTGCTGTAACATCGCTACTGGCCTCGCTAAGGAGTGCGGTGATCTGCCGCAATGTACTAGATTGCACATCTGTAAGAACACCACTCGTCAAGCCGGATGGCCCATAGACGAATAGCATCTGTTGCTGCCATGTCGTAAGTTTGAGACTCTCGATCATCCTCGAACTTAGCAAGTGGTTTTCCCAGTGAAGATCGTATGGAGCCCGGTCATTTTCACGGACCTTTTCCAGCAAGAAGCGATTGCGGAGTTCATCAAGCGATATCATGCTCAAGGTATATTGGGTAAGGTCGCGATCCTTCAAGGTCTCAGGGAAGCAGGTGGCCCTGCGTGACAGATTCGCCTATATGAAGCTCTTGGCTGGCTCATAGTTCTCCGTCAGGCGAACAAGTTCACTCACAGTGCTCGTATAGGCCTTAAAAGCCTACATTTTACTAACTCATCCTTTTTGTCATGTCCGCGTTAGTCGCCTCGTAGTCTCTCAGTCCGGCATCCTCTATATCGAGAAGCATATACGCCTTGGGTGTAGCAAAATCCGCCAAGTTGTACGCCTCGTCGAAGTTACGAAGCCGACGAATGCTTGCCAAGAACAAGGACTGGACAATGAGCTGTTCCTGGAGGTTCTTAGCGTCGGCTACTCGACTAGCCCAGTGCTTACACCATATCCAGAGGACTCCTTTTTCGTTGAGCAACCGGGACTGTAGCCATGTTTTCGACTGCTGAGGCGTCTCGCTCCCGTCCGGATCGAAGTACCGGCGACAGGACACCTGCACAGGGCCTTCACTGCATCTGCCAGCCTCACTACTGGTCTCACTTGCTTTGCCATTCTCTCCGTCTCTGCCGATATGCCCACTGACACTACAGTTACTTTCACTGCTGCCCCCATCATCATCAGTATCCGCGGTCCTATCCCGACTCCCAGACTTATCAGCCACGTCATCAACAAGCATCGGCGTCCGCTTCAAGGTAAGGTCCTGTGCCCACTCTGGTAAATACGGCTTCATGTCCTGCCGACACTGCGGGAAGTCCTTGCCGAGTAGTCGGTCGTAGTCTGCGAGCGCCTGCGCTGCTCCTCTTGTAAGAAGCATGAATCGAGGTTCGTACTATACTATTCATGCCTTTCCAAAAACCCTCCTTGACATCCAGAGTAGCGCGAGGGCCGATCATCCAACTGATCTGTAACTCGTCTATCCGAGTCGAGATCTTCGACAGCTTATCGGGATAATTAGCTAATAGCCAGCAAAGCGAGTATTCATGCAGGGGTAACGAGCCCCAGAGCTTTCGAAGATGGCACCTTCCGTTTATAGGCGCCGTTAGTGCCGCTGTAGAAGTCCGCCTTCGCTCTCATCGCAGCGTCTTGCCAGTCTTTGCCCATCTTCATCCAGGACTCCAGCTCAACCCATGCAATTTCTGTGTCTCTTGAAAACTTGTGGCGTGAGGGCGCGGTCTCTCCAAGACCGACCAGTAAATAGTCCATGATATCATTGCCGTTTATGTTCCCGAGGCATCCCACTAGGCCTTGTGGTAGAAAGTCGACGAACAGACAGTAGAGTTTGGCCAAGAATTTGCCCTGTGATGCTTCTGCTTCCGTAATCATGGCATAGGCCAGATAGAGAAACCAGTCATGCGTTTTGAAAGACTGTATGTAACTTGAAGATGGCGGTTTCGACAGGAAATGCGTTTCGCGAGCAGGAGGTAATCATGCAATTTGAGGCAAACGCTTCGATGCGGACTTCGCTTGCATATGATCTTCCACATCACCATCCATTATAGATTTCCTGGGGGTATTCCTGTGGATCATACTCTCCTCGCAAATCAAGTGTGATTGGGAATAAAAGACTTGTGAATAAGAGACTTATGCGTAGGTCGGACACAGCCTTTGGACTACACTGCATGCATAAACAAATGCCACTGACTGGATCAACGGAGTGAGGAAGATGAAGAGGAGATATCTTAGATCTACATACGGTAGCCCGCACTGTATTGATAGATGGTGCAAGGGCCACCCATGTACCGGGAAATGGGGTAAATACCCACCCCATAGTTGTTGTTGGGGAGCCCATGAAGTCACTCAAATCCACAGATCTTAGTCCACACTTCTCAACCCACTTCCAATAACGGCGGGACAGAACCATGAGGTGTTCCGTACTCTGTTTTGGAATATAATTATGGTGTTGTCGACTACGGACGCAAAAGAAGATAGATGTAACTTGTAGCTAAATCACGATTTTGTAACATTGACGGGCATAGAATACTCATTTCCTATGGCAGATTGATAGCCTGTAGTCTGCTAAGCTGGGCTCGAACGGGCATGGATGCCCCTTCATGGATGATGCATAAACACCTGGCGAGCTTAGCCGATGTTCATCTGGATGAGGGTTCGGGTGAAGCAGCGGTGTCGTTAAGTAAACGTACATTAGGTAATCATCGCGAAGGTCGGCAAGATGGCCAGCAAGAAGTCCGTCGCTCTCTATCAAGATTCAAGACAATAAGTTATGTCCATGTTTTGCCATAATTCAACCCGCTTCCAGCTTTTGGATTAAGCTTCTTTGTTTTCGTCTACCGGTATATAGTCTTCGTGTTCCGAAGGCTATGTTATTTCTGGCCGGACTTCATCCGAATGAAGGGTTTCAGATGTGAACGTACTCATCCATACTCAGCAATGGTTCGGCTCACCTACGGTGCCGTTCCACACTCAACGACTTCGTCATACCTACCTAGTCATGTTGCAAGGTAGCAACCGAACGTGTAGGGGCTCTGTGTATCAGTTTTGACGTTCTTGACCGCTGCATACGCTGCTGCTACATAGGTACCTAGGCAAGAAGAGCTGTATTAAACTGCTAGCCATCCCTTCCTCTTTACCCTCCTGATCTCTTAAACATGCTTTCTTGATATTACATACCCATATCCCGCGACATGTCTTCACTCGCTTAAAAGCTGTCGGCTCGTGATGCCCCGCTTGATAGCAATGCAAAAAAACAGCATGATCAGATGCAGAACAACCTTTACAAGCGGAAAAACACTTTGCTCAAGAAGCTCGACGAGCTAAACACACTCACCAATCGTCTCGCGAAGACCAAAGTACAATTTTGTTGGCATATTCTTGGCAGATAGTACATCTTCAACTCTGAAGACGATGTCGGGGGATGGTTCCCTACAATATAGGAGATTGTAAGCTCTGTCCCCCCCTTCGTCGTCCGTTAACTTATAGATCTAGGAAACCGATTACTCCAGACCAAAAACCTACACCCCCCAAGCATGAGACTCCTAGCTGACGAGCAGAGAGCCAAGCTCGAAGCGAAGCAGAAGGAGTTGGCCCATGACCCGACACAGGCTCAGCAGAGCACAGATTCTCATACTGCCGCAGATGACGCGGACCTGAACGACATGGAATTTAATGACATGAATTTGGCGACATGGACCTCAATAACATCGACTTTAACGACATAGACTCGGGCGACGTGGAAAGCGACTCAGATGACTTGAACTTGGTATACTCGGACTTGAATACGACCGGTATTAACAAAGAGGGGATGACCACTCAGGCCAGCACTCAGACCAGCCCAGCTCAGATCAGCCCTCCTCGAGCCTTTGAGAATGATTTGCGCTCTTTTGTGGTGTCTTCCCTGCCCCCTCCTCCTCCGAATGCATGTCCTCAGACACCCTCTTTGTCCCGACAGACGTATCGCCCCTTGACCCCTTCCCAGACCCCCAAGCACCTCCGGAACCACTCCGCGGTCGACTTTATTCCCTCAGGATCAGGTCAACTGCAGAGGGGTCGCATACAGAACCCCGGCGGTCCCGACCATGTTCAAAGTGGTCGCGTGCTGAAGAGGACTGCCAATCATGGTCGGGAGAAACAGACGGTGAAGCAGTGATGCGATAACACTAAGCAACCGTGTACAAGCGCTTGTTTCGAAGAAGTAAGAAAATAATACCGTAATAGTTTCCCGTGTCGCGCTATTTGATGTTGTAGTTCCAAATGGGGTGGGTTCCAGTATTACACTGCTCTTTGTTCATTCATGCCTGAGACTCCTTTGTACCTAGACTCGTGACATCTACGTCTGTAGTGCAATTCATCGTGGATACTTTGCTCTCACTGAATCTACTATATGCTGGAGTCCTTGAAAGCCCAAGGCAAAATGCGACGTACATCTGATATATATACATTCCCTCGTAGGAGACTGAAACATCTGCATAGCTACACCAGATTACCCAATGCTGTGCGCGTAAGATTTAATATCACCCCGTCACTCTGTTTCTATAAGTGACATGGTGAAGTTGCTATGGCCTTCGTGGGCCTGCTGATCGGGATCGTTATCAAAGCAGCCATCGCAGACGTAGTACTTCGGGCATGTCGGGCACGTATAGGCCAGTCGGATCAGCTCACCACAGGTACAACACCATACCGGCATCTCCTTTGCCTCGCTTACGATCAACAGCTTACTTGCCAAGTCTGTCGTTAACGCCAACTCCCACCTCTTGTCGAGGTCATGCTTTAACCGCTGACCCGCTTCGTCAACCTGGTAGCAGCTTAACCCCAACCGGAAGACCGGCTTTGCCCTATGTAGGCCAAGGAACTCATACAAGTCCAGGTTAGCAGAAGCAGCAGGGCTAGGTCGCGGAGTAATCGCATGACGGTCATCGGGGCGCTGGCTCACGAAAGTCCGTGTGCTCATTGCGACACGACGGGCAGAGCGACCAGTCACAGAGAAGGAGATGGTACCCGGCGGGAGATCTGTGCCTCGGACCTCGAAACCCAGGTCGTACGTAGAGAGAGGGCCGTTGAAGACTCGTTCGGGTATATCAATAAAAAAAGGACGAAGGCGCTGCGTGCCGTCACTGCCTCTAGCGATTCGTGCGATGGCCGTCTTCCGATAATTGTTCGGGTCACATACCAGTCGAAATCGAACGGGTCGCGGGAGAGGGACTTCGTACGTAGTGGAGGTGAGATCAACGCATCCCTGTGCTGGTTAGCGTGGCGGTTAGTTTTCTTTCGCGCCAGTCAAAAGCACCTACCTTACTGAGAAGAACTTGCGCATGAGAGCTCGGGACCCATTCCTGGTCAGATTCGTCAAATCGGATCGGCTACAATGCTATGGCCGGCTTGTTGACATTCTGTGCTGGTGGGGGGAGGCCCATAGCGCATACGGCAGCGCCCGCCGACACAGCCGAGGGCCAGGAAGAGTCGTGGTCCGTCAAGAATACATATCGGACTTGGACGGGCTTCTTCCGCTGGCTGGCCTTAATCTTGACCTCTTCCATATACTCGCCGACAACACGGCGAAGCCATAGACTAAAATAGCTTCCGCCGCAGAACACGACGGCGAAATCCTTCCCTAGAAGCACCAAGCGCCATATTTCCGTTTGAAAAACGTCAACGCCCTTAGCAAAGGCGGCACAGAAGACGTTCTGGAGGTGCTCTAGGGTAAGGACGACCACCTTTCTTCGATCGGAGCCGATGAGCTCCAGCGGCTTTGGGCTCCCACTCGGACCAGGGGGCATATTGTCGGGATCGAGGGTGAGCTTCTTGTCCTCGAAAAGCTTGATAAAATGAGAGATCTCGGTCAAGGGCCAACCATACGCCAGATCGGCCCGGATCAGGTCTTTGGTCGCTTCTTTAGAGGAGTAGCTTCCGCCTACGGCTCCTAGCAGGGGTTAGTAGAAGAGCATGAATAGGAAGAATAGTGTCGGGAACGCTACTAAGTTGCCAACCGGAGCCCTAATTCGCCTGGGAATTCATAAAAACCCCTTGTTCATAATAAAGGCTTGGTACCTAGATGTTCTGCGGATAAGGCAAATCGGCGCTCTTAATAGGGACGGTGCAGTGTCAAGCCACAAGAAAGACAAAAACAACGTAAGACTTACCAACGTACTACTTCCATTGTCCGCAAATACAACGTTAATCCCGTTTGTCTTGTCGAGCTCCCCAAGGCTCATCCACATCCTTGCTTAGTTGAATGTAGCCGCAACATCCTCGAATAGCTCACACACGTATGCAGAAGTGGCTTGCCCTTCACTCCCCGTCTCGAATAGGATGTTCAGGTCGTTAGCCTCCGCGTATGCACTCCATAAGGGGCGCATCAGGTTAATATAAAATAAGGTATAGCGGTCGATATCGCCTTCTATTTCCGTTTCGTACAAGTAGCTCAGGTATATTAGAACGATCGCCCCAATAAAGACGCCAGCCGCGGACCCCCTGTCGATGGCCTGGTCTCGTAATAACCAGAAGTGTTCGCGCAAAGCATCATCTTCCATCGTAGGCGTGACCTTTCCCGCACGACAGGCTTGTAGGAGATCCTTGCCTCCGGGTAGTCGTTGTATAGTGTTATACCGTATGTTATAGCTTAGTATGTGTAAATATAGCTTATAGGGTAGTATTATAGCTTGCAGGATATATAATTATAGTTTAGTGCTGTATCATAGCTTAGTACACTAGGATTAGTATAGTTGCTGTACTAAAATACCTACTAAAATGCTTTCCCGTCTGTTATGGAGTTTTATTACAAGGGCAATGTTTCATGCAGCATTCTTTTCCATCCAAATCACGATTCTTCAGCTCGACATACAACATAGCACCATGGTTTCTTCCGCCTCGTCTTCTTGTAACGCCATCAGTGCTAATCATAACTTTCCCCCATTGTTTAAACATCCACATAGTACTTCCACCGGGAATCTAGCGCTTGCCCTTCGACGAAAGTTGGACAAGATTGACACAAAACGGTTCCGTTTAGACAGTAATATACGCCTGCACAGCACCAACAAATAGAAGACATACCGTAATAAACTCCGGAAGTAGCATCGGCGGGTAGAGGTCATCAAGTTGAAGCTAGAACAAAACGGCGGCAAAGATGCCGAAGACGCCAAATAGCTTACTACTTTCCTTGCCGTGGACCCCAAGATCTATGATCCGAACCATTTCAAAATCAGTGTGTCCACCGGCCTTGGCCAGGTCAAATTCATGTTTATCGGCACGGAGGAGAAAGTCGTGAAAGGTGGCTCCCAAAGGCCCCCCTGTGACTCGGAGATAGAAGCTCCTGATGCACATGCCTCGCCAGCGATAGTCCAGCGCCTGTGTAAGCCCCCGCCTCAACCCCATCTCAACAAGTCCTGTCTGCCGCATCCCCGATCAACATCGAGATCCCTCTTTCGTCATTTCATGAATCCATACCCCTGTCCGAGGCCGCAAGAAGAAGACTATGGATTTCTCGGTCTCAGTCAGGAGTTGTGTTCTGTCTCGAATGCCCTTGCGAGAACGTTATCACCGCCACTACGTCGCTAGACCGCTCTGGGCCAGACTACGAGTTGGTCCCCCGCCACTTTCATGTCGACCCTTTCCAGGATGACCACGCCATCCGCCACTTCGCAATAAAACACAGGGAGATGTTTCCGGCAGGTGTGAAAGAGATGGTAAAGAAGTACGGGAAACGAAATTGGTTCACCTGCCTACAAGCTAACCCGGGAATGCTATTAACGCCATCGAATTAGTCACATGTGATCTCCCCTTGAGTGCTTGGACCGTTGCCGCGATCAACCAAGCCACCCAGGCATGGCACATTGAGCCAACGTCGGCATGGGACGCGGTTTACCCATACTGCCAAGAACCCTTACGTAGCGTGGACCTCCAGATCCGGCGTGCCTTCCAAGTCCAGCGAACGATTGGTGGGAATCTGGCCGCCCACGCCTTTGAAGAAGTATTTCCCGAGCGGAGATGATCTCTATGCTTGCTTCTTTGCCACCCGTGAAGGACAGTTTAGTAAAACCATTGCAAGCGACCGATCTACGGAGGCCACAGAGGTTGCCTACCCAGCGACTCCTCCAACGTTGCCATAATCTTCACATCTCTACAGAAGGCCTATCACGATCCGACGTGATTTCGAAGCTATATGAGAAGCAGGTCACTATTAACGCAGATGACGAGGGCCAACAGATCAAGACGAGCGACGAAGACCAGCAAGATGGATTATCCCGCTGCCAGTGAATAGAACAACGCTATGACAAATTCAATGGTTTCTATATATTTATGTAGATACTTGATGTCTAGCCGAGTGTAATACATGCAAGTTGACAACGCGTTATGTCTAATTTAGTAAGCCTGCGTGAACCATATCATAAATACATTATATCTCGGCCTCGGAATCCAAATCTTATGATATTAAGTACCTACATACGCATGCATTTTGGTCGAGGGAATACAAATGTTTATCTTTGGCATGACCTACCCGGAGAGGGCTCGAATATGAGGTACGGTAGTTGAATGCTTGCAGTGAAGAAATGTAGATTCCACCCGTTTGCGATAATTTGACTGAGAAACTGGCGGCTCTACGGCACTTCCCGCCAGGCAACCTTCATTAGAGACTCTTATTCCAACACGCCCTCAGTTAATTACAGTGCTCCCTCGTCCGCACTTAATTCTCAACGCCAAAGGATATTGGACTTTGGAATCCAGACTACATGGCGCATCGAGGCTTTCATCATCGCACCCGCGTCATCGTATTGGACAGGCATCACTGGAATTGCCATGCCTACCTGGGTCGGTATCGTTTCCAGAATATGTTGTCAGGGGAAGAAGGTAAGCCAGCTTCTAAACGTCGCAGGTAGCCGTGACTTCCCCAAGCATCCTAGGTGGTGACTGGCCCTTAGTGAGGGGTGACGCATAGGTACTGATGTGAGCGTACCTTGCTCATGAGGGGTTGATATGTATGATTTCCAGGGGTAGATCGTAATGCAATGGGAAATGGAATGTGAACAGATGGTACGGTCTCGAAAGTTGGTCTGTCGGCCAGCCGTATCATACAATCACTGGAGAGGTCAAGTCTCCAGCTGGCAGTGCGAATCCCACTTCTTTGTTATATGCTTGATTATTGTCAGACTCAGAATGGTTGTAAGATTCGGGTCCTGATGGGCTGTGCGAGCAAACCCCCGTCTCGATTTCATTCTGGCTGCCTCCTTTCCACAGTAGATCAGTATCAACAGCAACAACAACGACAACAGACACCAACGACGACAGCAACAACAACAGAAATTCTGTGACACTCAAGTCCTGAACAATATGTCACTAACCAACCGCCGGAAGTCTCCAAAACAGAGACCTCTTGTGTCTCCTCCAGGAACTCCACGTCCATCATCACGAATGTCCTGTCCCCGTTCCCGACGAGTAGTAACAAGGCCGCAGCAGTATCAAGAATCGGAATCATTATCGGACAGTGCCGCTGAATCCGAGTATATTGCTACTGCAGAATACGAGGGTGGTAATGACGGCGATAGTGTAGAGGAGCCCATGGAGGCTGACGACGACGGAGATATCATTGAGAGGTATGATTTTGTCAAGGCCTCCACTGTAGCAACAGCTCAAGAGTGAAGACCCTGACGAAGGGTACGGCAATTGGGAAGATGATCTCGACGAGGATCACTTGGACCTTGCTCGCACTGCGAACGCACTATCGCTCCGCAATGCAGCTACTGACCTTGAAGTTGTGTACAGCGTGCAGCTGCCTGACCAGGCTACTTTGGATGACGAAGGAGTGCTGTATGGCGGTAACACTCGTCCCGCCAAGGAATGGAGGCAACTGGTGATGAACCTGGATGAGGAACCATTCGCACGCAAGGACTACTCTGCTGGGACGGAAAGACTGATTCGCAACGCCGAAAAGGAATGGGAGTTGTATGTATTCACTCCTAATATCGCCCGCGCACTAGCTAACAGCGGTAGATTCTGTACGAAGATCTTAGGCAAGAATGATCCGAAGTCAATCTATCAAGGTGTTTCATTCAGAGCCATCTACTGCTTCCTCGACTGGAAGCTCTGCCAGAGAATAAGTATCATGGGCAGGACGAAACAGGGATTTGGCAAGCGGAGCTCTCTTGGGACCTTCTGGTGCGCATTCCGACTCGCCTTTGAACGAGCAGCGGAACAGAAGATTGACAGATTCGGTGACTATCGCAAGATGACCAATGTACGTTGAAGTTGGATCCTCTCTCCCCTCTACCTCTCGCATGATCGCCTTTGTCCCCGCTCCAGTGTATCAATTCCACATACCATACCGTATCACTCTTACGTCTCATCCCGTTGTAGCATTTCTCACGTCCTATTCCGTTTTATCACTTCCCACATCTCATACCACCCCCTGAACAAAATTGCGTACTGACAAGCTAAGGCGATTGCGAATCTGTGCAAAGCCCACAAGCTCTCGGCCGAGAAACGAGAGAATCGCCCGATGACTCTAGATAATCCCAAGCCGCAGCTTGATACGACGTTGCGTACAATGGAGAAGACCTTCAAGCTCGGTGAGCAGCGCATCTTGGCTATCTTGTTCCTCCTCCTACTGGCACCAGCCGGCTCTCGACCAGCATCGATCCTACAACTACGTTTCGGAGACATCGAGGTCGCCTTACGACGGGATCCAACAGACCCCATCAAAGGCCCAAGACGGCTACTGATACGATTCACTCTCAAGTTTACCAAACGATACCTAGGCCCAAAGGCGTCGAAGGCGTTCTACATTCCAGAAATGATCTACGAGCCGAACTTCCTCTTAAACTCTCATGTGTTTCTTCTCGGCATACTCTTTCGCCATCGGGCATTCCGGGCAGAGGGGCTGAACGACAATCCCCATGCCCGTATTTCGAAAGGCCGAGCAAGGAGGTTATGGCTACGGCATGACCAACAAACCCATTGCATTAAATACGATGTCGGGTTGGGTGAAGCGGATCGGGGAATTGATCGGATTTGGGAACAATACGATATGCTATAGCCTCCGTTACATGGCAGGTAATAATGTCACGGATAAGTGGGTCTATACAGACCCTTACACTATATAGAGCGGATTAACCCTACTCTAGATAATTATATATATAAATAGCTATACTGAAAACCTTTTTTTAGTAATTTGATTTTAAATAGTTAGATTTTTTAAATATATATTTAATAATTGTTTTTAAAAAGTGTATTTGTTTATTTTTTATATATAATTATTACTTTATAAATTTATACAAGTTATAAGCCCGGTTTATAAAAACTAGTGCTATAAAATTCTTAAAGCGATTATTTAAATATTAGTTTGTTAATTTTTTTTTTTATATAAAACTTAAAATTATAAAACGATTGTTTTAATAATAATATTTTAATTATAATGTTTTTTTTTAATTTAACCGAATAAATCGAACTAAATATAGTGCTTTATAATTAGTTTAACTATTTTATTTAAATTAACTAATTAAAGTTTTATGTAACTGTTTATAAAGTATAATATTTAATCGACTTTAAAAAGCTAAACGTAAATTAAATATTTAGTTATATATTTATTGTTTTTATAAAAAAAGCTATAAAAAGCGTACTAATAGCTATATAATAAAAGCTTATTTTTTTTATATAAAAAAATTATAT
>MU383328.1:0-13529 GCA_022495125.1 Xylaria acuta | reverse complement strand
TATAAAAAACTTTTAAATATTTTTTTTTAAGTTTTTATTTTTTTATAGCTTTATAAATATATTTATTTAGCTTAATAAAAATAATTTTTTAATAAGTATATAGCAAGCTTTTTATGTTATTTTAGTAGTAAAAATAAATTTTATTTATATATTTTATTTTTTTGCGCTAAAAAAGCGTATAAGCAAGCTTTTAAAAAGTTATTAATTTGTTTAAAGGTTTTTTTTTTATTTTTAGTATTATTACTATTATTTAACTTATATAATATAATACTATAAAAAGTTTTTTTAGTAATGTTTTTATTAATATTTGCTAGCTAAAATAAAGTGTTTAATAGCTACTAAGCTTTTTTAAAAGTTTTTTTTTTTTTATTAGCTATAAAGCTTTCGATTACTTTTTATATTAATAATAGGTTATATAATAGTTAATAAACTTTTATAAAAGCTTTTTTTTTTTTAGCAATAAATTTATTATTAGTGTTTAATAGCTAAAATTAAATGTTATAAATTTTTATAAAGCTTTTTAATAGCTTAGCTTTTTTAGCTTTAATAATTATTTTTTTGCTAACTATTATAGTTTTATATAATTTAGCTATATTAAAGCAAGCTGTTTAGCTATTATTTAAAGGATTTATTAACAATAATTTAAAGTAAGCTTTATAAATATTTTTAGTAGAATTTTTAATTAAATTAAAGTTTACTAGGCTAAGCTATATAATTATTAAACTAAATAATATAACTGCTAGAAATTTTAATAGAGTAAGTAAGCTAAATCCGAATTTAAAAGTAATATAAAGGTAAGTTTTTTTCGAGGAATTATTTAGGCCGTCGGCTATATATTCGTTTTTGTTTATATTATTTTTTTGTTTTGCTTTTTTATTTTTTTTATAGCGCTTATAAGCAATAAATTAACAAGCTTGTTGTTTTTTTGTTCGTTAGCTATATTTTTATTTAGTTCGTTAGTATATTAAAAAATAATTTTATTTATAACTTTTTTATAAGCTTTTAGCGTTATAATAAAAAATTGTTTTAAAACTTATTTATATTATTATTAAAAAATTTATTTTTATTAAATATTATATTTTTAATAATAATAACTTTATTTTTTTAAGAAAAGTAAATATAATATATATTAATAAACTAATAGCTTATTAAATAGCTTATTTAAGCTTTTAAATTAAGCTTTCGGCGTTTAATTTTTTTTTATTTAATATTAGTAGTTATAGCAAAAGTTAAATATTTAAAGGCTACTAAATATTTTATATACAAGGTTTTATTTAGCAAAATTAATCTTTATAGTTTGTTAAAATATATATAAAACTTTTTATAAAAAGTTCGCTAGCAGTTAACCCGGCGAAATATATAGTTATATAAATATATTGCCGTTTTTACGATTTTTAGCTATAAAAAAATAAAAAGCTTGTATACGTTTTATATAGCATTCGCCTAAGTTTTAATAATACTGCTTATTTATTCGGTAGCTTTGTTTAAGTTTTAAGTATATAATAATAAAACTTTAAAGCGTATTTTATAAGTTTGTTTAATAGCTATAGCTAGTTAAATAGTTTTTTTATTACTATTAACGAGCTTATTATTATATTTAATTATTTTAATAGTAGCTTTATAGTATAAATAAAAATAACGAATATAGTTTTTAAAAGCTGTTTAAATTATATTAATATATTTATTGTTTAAATAGTAGTTTTAAATATAGCTTAAATAATAATTAATTATTAGTATAACTTTTTATAAGCGTTTATTTTTTATATTAGGGTTATTAAATGCGTAAAAATCGATTATTAGGTAAAATTTTACTTTTATAACTTTAAAGCGAGTTTTTTAAACTATTTTATAATATATTTTCGATTTGCTATAAGCTATATAGCTATTTGTATAAATTTTATTATTTAAGCATAAAATAATCGTTATTTTTTTAGCATAAAAAAAATTGTTTAAATAATTTTAAACTAATATAGCCGAGCTTTTAATACTATTTATATATATTTGTACGCGATTTTAATTGCTTTATATAAAAATTTAATAAGTTTTTTTATATATAAAAAAACTTTCTTTTTAAACGTATTAAAAAATATTTTATAATATATTAGCTATATATATAAATTAGCAAATATAAGGGCTTTTTTTAGCAGTACTTTAAAAAATTAGAGTTAAGTTTATTTTTTTAATATATTTTTATATAGTTTAATATTTATAAAAATATTAGGTTAGTAGCTATCTTAAAGTATAAAATAACGTTATATAGCTTATATATAATAAGGCTATATAGCTTATATACTTTAATATCGATTTTTTTATAGTTTAATATTAAAATTATATTATTTTTAGTAACTACTATATTTATAAAGTTAGCTAGCTTTAAGTTTAAAAACCTATTTGTTTAATTAAATATATATATATATTTAAGCTTAAGTTTATAATAGCGTAGTTTTTTAGTATATATATTTTAACGAGCTTTTTGTTAGCTATAAAAAAACTTTTTATTTAGGCTATAAAAAGCTTTAATAGTTAATTTTTTTGTTAGTTATTTTATATAGTATTAAACTTTATTTGCTTATTTTGCTTTTATTTGCGCGTTTTTTTTACCGCTTATATAACGCTTTTTTTATAGCTATTTAGAGTTTAGCTATTTATTTGTTAGTTTTATTATATTTTTAGCTTTTTAAAAAAAGCTTTAAAAATATAAACTAGTAGCTTATAATTAAATACTAGCTATAATATATTATATAATTTATTATATTTAGGTTTTTTAGTTTTAATTTAGTTCGTATATCGGTTTAAAAGCGCTTTATAAAAATATTTCGTAAGCTTTTTTTTTAATTTTAAAGTTAGTAGCTATAATAATTAGCGGGCTTACGGTTGTAGGCTTGTTTTTTTTATTAAAATAAATATAGTAGATTTTTTTCGGCATTGTTAAAATATTTGTTTATATTTTTTAAAAATTTAAAAGTAATAAATGTTCCTTTTTTTATAAGCTTGCTAATATAGTATATAACGTTTAATATAATAGCTTTTTAGCGTAGTTTGTTTATAATAATAAAATAACTTAGTATATTATTTATAATAGTGTTAATATACCTACTTTTAAAAATAATAGTTTAAAAAAGAACAGTATTTCGTAAAGCTTTTTTTAAGTCGGTAATAAGCTTAAATAATTTAATATTATTAGTAATATTTATATATGTTTTAATAACTTTATTTAACTATTTATTTATTTAGTATAATAGGTTTTTTATTGGTTTTTTAACTATAGCGTTTATAAACGCTTTATATTTATTTTTATATTTAAACTTAAATATTTATTGTACTAAGTTGCTAAGCTTTTTAGTTTATTATACTATTAATCGATTGTTTTATTAATATTTATATATATTAGTTAATAGTTAAAATAAATAGTTTTATATATTTATTTAGTAAGCTTAGTAACTTTAGATTAGTAAGTAATATATTGTTTTAAAGCTATATTATAAAGCTATTTAGCAATAATATATTAGTTCTTTTTAGTAGTAGTAAAATTTATAAGTATAGCTTTAAAAGGTTTAACGTTTATTAATATAAAATAATTGTTTATTATTAGCGCACTTAGCTATATAAGCTAAAGAGCTCGTTTATTTTTAGGCTTAATATACTTTTATAAGTCCTTACTATAAGCTTTAGCAATAAAATCTTGCTTTTATAGTAAAAAATCTTTAAAATAGTTTAATATAATAATAGTTAATTTTTATATAAGAACAATTTTATCTAGGTTTTATTATAAGCTTAATTAAATTTATAAAATATAAAAATTAATAAAACTTTTAATTGTTAAATTTATAATATATAATAAAGCGTTTTTTTACTTTATATATTGTTCGCGCTACTATATTTTTATAAAGTTTTTATTATATAAAGAGTTTTATATAAAGCTTATAAGCTACTTATTCTAGCTATTATATTACGCTATTTAGCTTATATAATTAATTAAACGATTTTCTTAATAGTGCGGGAAAAGCGCGTAGTGCGCTGCCAAATCTAACAATAATAGCTTATGCGGCTTAAAAAACCGCACGCAAAAAAGTTAAATTTAACCTTAGCAACCTAATCAACTCCTTCCTTTACAGTAAAAAAGACCTTTTTATTAACAAGTTCTAGCAACAATCCTCTTTAAAACCTACCCCAGCAGTATTTTCTACTAGCCGCACAACAGGTTAAAATTAAAATAATAAAAACGAAAACAAGTTCTAAAATATGTTTAAAAAACCGTACTTTTTTATTTATAAACAGTTTAAAATTAACTACGCTAATAATACTAAATTTTAAAAAGGTTGCTATAAAAACACTTTATTTAATATTTATAAATATATAAAAACCTAAATAGAACACTTTATAAAACTAAACGTTTAAAGCAGCAAACTTTGTTTTTATTTTAAAGCTATTATAACATCGGAAAAAACGTTTTTTTAAACTTTAATAGTTTAATAAATTAAAAAGCTTTTAATAACGCTTATAATAAAAATCGTAAAACTTTGTTCTAAAAAATAAAAACTTAGGCTTTATTAGTTTATAAATAAAATATAATAGCTTAAAACTTTTATTAATAAGTAGTAGCTATAAATATTAATTTTAAAAACGTTATAAACGCTATTAAACAATTATATACTAAATATAACAACTAAGCCGATATTTTAAAAAAATAAATTACCGAACTATAAAAAAAACTAAAACAAAAAAAAATAAAGTTAATAAATCTAATTAACTTATTATAAACTTTATATTTTACAATCGAAAAAACACCCTTTTAACTATTTCGAGCAAAAAAAAATAAAAAAAGTCCGCAAAAGTTAATATAACTATTTTTTATAATAATTTAAAAAAAAACAAAATAAACTTTAACGTTTAGCTTTAAGCTTAAACTAACTGTTTAAAAATAAATAGCAATTAATTTAACAATAATACTATTAAAATAATTAATATCGAATTTTATTTAAATAGCTTTATAGCTAAAAATTTTTAGCCCTATTTTAATAAAGTTTACTTTAAATAAATTATAACGTTAGAAAACTTATTAAAACATTTAAAACAACAATATTTTAACTTTAAAAAAAAAAAAGCCCGTATAAAATAAAATAAATTTAAGTTAAAAACGCTAAAATAATTTTAAATTTTTAAAATTTTTTTTTTACGTTTAACTAAAAAATATATACTAGCTAAAATTTTATAAAAAAAAAAAATTCTATTTTTATTTTTTAACTTGCTTAAAAAATTAAGTTTTAAATAAATATTTCGACCTAAAATATAATTTTAAAACTTTAGCCTTATATATTAAACAACTAGCTTATAACCTAGTAAAAATAAATACTAAAAATAAACAATATAAATAAATATTAACGACCGAAAAAGCAAACAAAACTATAACTTTTGCTAATAAAACAATAAACTAAAAACTTCCGTAAAAAAAATAATTTTAAACCTACTACTATAGCATTAAATAAAATATAGCTTTGCTTAAATTTTACGAAAATAAAACGCTTAATATAAAAAAATATAACTTGTTATTTTATTTGTTTAATACGGAGCAGTAAATAAAAAAAACGTCGAAAAAAATAATAAAACTTTAAAAAAAATTTAACTTTAAAAACTATAAACTTTTTTTTAAAGAAAATATTAGCAAATATAGTTGTTAATAGTACTAAAAATTTTTTAACTTTTTATTTACAAAAAACTTTTTTTTTAATAACGTATAATATAATATTTAATAAAAAAATACTTATTATATATAAATATTTCGCTAATATAAAAATAAATAAATATTTTTTTATAAATATTAAAATTACCGAACGTATAATTATTTAATTAAAAGCTATAATTATAAACTAATTTTGCAAAAAAAAAAATTTAAAATATAACTTAAAATTATACTAATATATTAAAAAAGTATTGCTAGTTAATTTTTAGCTTTAAAAAAAAACGTTTAAAAATATACCTTTAATTATAGTTTAAATAAAATATAAAATTATTATAAAAAATTTTTTTTATAAAATATATAATATACTTTTTAACTTACGTTATAAAAACTATATATTTTTATTAAAAATATTTTTTAACTAATAAAATAATATATTAAACTTTATTAATAAATAAAAAAAGTTAAAACATTATTTTATATATTTTTTTAAAAAGTTATAACTTTATGTTTTGTTTACTTTTTTATATTTAAAAAAAGATTAAGTTTTACTAATAAATTTAATACAATATATCTAAAACCGTATTTATTAAATAAACTATTAAAAAAAAACGGTTGCGAAAATAAACAAATAATTAGCTAAAAAAAAAACATATTTTTAAGCAAACTTTTATAACGTGTTTATATTCCTACTAACAAAATTTACTTAAAAATATAACTTATAAAAATTTTATTAGCTATAAAAAAATATTATAAAATAATATAAATATTAACTAATTATAAATATTATAACCAGGGTTGTGATTTAGTGAATAATTGAGTTAGTGCTAAGACTGGGTAAAACAGGCTGTATAAAATCGAAAAGTGGGTTAATATTAAAACAAAAAATCAATTAAAATATTACTAATGAAGGGCTATCCAGTCGTATTAGGTATCTATTTTTACCGCTATTCCTAATGTAGTAATTAATTTTTAAAGCCTAAATTTTTGGCCTTGAGTCACAAACTCAAAAAACTCAAACTCAAAAATCTTAAATAGCATACAGCTAACTTAGGACTAGCGGTAAAAATAGATACTTTATACGGCTAGATAGCCCTTGATTCGTAATATTTTAATTGATTTTTTATTTTAATATTAACCTACCTTTCGATTTTATCCAGCTTGTTTTACCCACTTTTAGCACTAACTCAATTATTCACTAAATCACAACCCTGATTATAACTATTAAAGCTGCGCTTTTTTTATAAATAATATTATATTAAAAAACTTAAATTTATATTATTAGTATAAATAAAGTCGATATATTATTTAAAATAAAAAAAAAGCCGATATATTTCTAAAAAAAAAAAAAAAACTAATATATAACATATAAAAAAAAATACCTAAAAAATACTAGCACCTATTAAAAATATTTAATAAAAAAGATTTAAATATTTTATTTTTAAACCACGTTATAAACTATTATATTAAATTTATATTTAAAAAAAGCTAAAATAATTTTATAAATAACTTATTATATTATATATTTTTAAAAAAATTAAAAATAGTAAAAAAATATATTATTAAAAACTTACAGAAAAGTTTTATATAACTTAGCAGCGCTTTTTTTACGTTATTAGTTCTATTTGTTCTTAAAACGAATAAAAAGTTATAATTTTATATAAATTACTAAAAAATTAACGCGTTAATAAAAAAAAACCGCTATTTAATACTTTTAATTAAAAAAACGATAGTTTAAATTTTTAAAATTAAAATTTTTATAAAAATTAACGTATAATAAACGTTTAATTAAATCTATATATATTTAAATAATAAAAACCTAATAATAGTTAAAACTAAGTATCAGTTTTTTAAATATATAGTTTTACTATTTAACTTATTTAATAAATTAGCTATGTTTTAAAAGTATATAAATAGCACGTTAAAAAAATATTTAAATAATTTTTATAATATATATATTAATAATATTTTAATCTTTTTTAACAATTTAAAAAAATACCGGGTATACGTTATAAAAGTTTTAGAACGCTTTTAAAACGTTAAATTATAAGCTAATATAAAAAAATATAAATTTTATATTTTTAAAACTAAATATTTAAACTTTATTATAAAACAAAATAAAATTAAATTTAAATTTAAAAAAGTTTTAGCTATAAAAAACTAAAAAAAGCTTATTTTAGTAAAAAGTATATAATTATTTATAAGTTTTTATAACTTTTATAAATAATTTATATTAGAATATAGCTATGTAGCTAAACCTTTTTTTAGTTTCACTAAAAAAAATATTTTATTTAAATAAATGAAAAAACAACAAAAAACTTTTAACGAACTAAAAAATTAACTAATTAACGCTTTTATTCTATTATATTTCGATTTTAATAAAAAATATGAATTAAAATAAACGCTTTAAACAGCGTAGTAGCTAAATATTTATTTTAAAAAAAAAATAGCTAGTAATATTTTATTATATTTTTTTTCAAACTTTATATAATATAAAGTTAAATTATAAAGTTTTTAATAAAAAAATGTTAGCGGTTATTAAAACATTAAAATATTAAAAACTAAAATTAATCGAATTTTAAAAAAAACAACTATTTTTAATTATTATTAATTATTAAGCTTTAAAATATTTTAGCATAAAATAAAAATTAAACTTTTATTAAGCTAAATAGGCCGAACTAATAGCTTAATACGATTTTTTTATTACGTTCTAACTTAGCTTAAAAAATATAATAACAAATATACTATCGAAAAAATAAAAAAACCTATATATTTAAAAAAAATAAAATAAAAAACTAACAGTATATAAGTATATTTAAGGTAATAAACAAACCGAAATTTTTATTAAAAATTTTTTTTTTATATAAACAAATAACAATAGTTTACTTTAGTAAGAGCAAAATAAAAAAATTAATTATTACTTAGTATTAATAGCTAGGATTAGCTTTTAACTATAACCAGGGTTGTGATTTAGTGAATAATTGAGTTAGTGCCAAGACTTGGTAAAATAGGCTGTATAAAATCGAAAAGTGGGTCAATATTAAAACAAAAAATCAATTAAAATATTAATAATTAAAGGCTATACAGTGGTATAGGATACATATTTTTGCCGCTATTCCTCATGTAGTAATTAATTTCTAAAGCCTAAATTTTAGGCCTTGAGTTAGAAACTCAAAAAACTCAAACTCAAAAATCTTAAATAGCATATAGCTAAATTAGGACTAGCGGTAAAAATATATACTTTATACGGCTGGATTGCCCTTGATTAGTAATATTTTAATGGATTTTTTGTTTTAATATTGACCCATTTTTCGATTTTATACAGCCTGTTTTACCAAGTCTTAGCACTAACTCAATTATTCACTAAATCACAACCCTGACTATAACTATTATATAAACAATTATTTAAAATGTTACTTAGCTAAAAACTTGCAAAATTATACCCTAGGACTTTTATAACTAATTTTTATTTTTTTATAACTTTTTCGATATTTAGTTATAAACTTTAAAAAAATAAATACCGATAAAAAGTAAAAAAAATATATATTTGTTATAATAAACCGCTTAAACAAGCTACTTTAGTTTATACTTTATAACAAAACAATAATAATATAAAATATAGTTTATTTATACTATAAAAAACTATTTTATATTTTTAAGTTATTAAATAAAATTAATTTAAATAAAAGTCCGTAGTTTATTTTAATATTTACTAATAAATTAATAAAAATATTAAAAATAAAATAAAAACTTTTTTTTTAAAACATTATAAGTTTATAAAACAAACAAAAATTATAATAAAATATTTTAATTAATAATTATAACTAGGGTTATAATTTAAGTTTGAGTTTTTTAAGTTATTTAAGTTACTAACTTAAACTTAGCTTATTTACTAAAACTTAAACTTAATTAAGTTAGTTTAAGTTTAAATTTTTAATAAATAATTAAGTTTAAGTTTGCCTACTAACTAACTTAAGTTAGTTTAAGTTTTTTAAGTTAGTAACTTAAAAAACTCAAAAAACTCAAAGCTGGGGGCTAAAAAATAAAAAATAAATAATAAAAATAAAGGGTTAATATAATTAAAATAATAATAATAAAGGGTAATTAAATAAGGTACCTGTTTATTTTTATTATTTTTATTAAATTAATTATTATTTTTTAAATATTAACATAATAATAATAAAATATTAAATATTTATTTTTATAAATATTTAAATATTTATAAAAAATAAACTATAAATAATAAAAATAAACAGGTAACCCATTTAATTACCCTTTATTATTATTATTGTAATTATATTAACCCTTTATTTTTATTATTTAATTTTTATTTTTTAGCCCCCACCTTTAAGTTTTTTAAGTTACTAATTATTTACTAAAAACTTATTAAGTTAGTTTAAGTTTACTTATTAACTAACTTATTAAGTTTAAGTTTACCTACTAATTAACTCAAAACTCAATTTTTAAGTTTAAGTTTGCCTATTAACTAACTTATTAAGTTTTTATTTACTAAATTATTCACTAAATCACAACCCTAATTATAACTATTTTATAATTATTATTAAAATAACTAAATAAAAGCGTTGCTAGCTATAAATTTTACTGCAGCATTTTTACTATATAAGTTTATAAGCTTATAACTTTATAAAATATTATTTAGGTTTTTTATGCTAAATTATTATAACTAAATAAATTATACTATAAATATAATAAACTTGCTAGTAAAAAAACGTTTTATTTAAAAAAAAGCTTAAAAAATAGCTTAAACTATTTAAAAATATATCGAAATAATTTAATTAATATTAAAATAAACTTAAAATAAAATAATTTAAAAAAAAAACTACTACCGGAAAAAACCCGATTTTAACGTTAAAGATTAAATATTTATTATAAAAAAACGTTAGTTATAATTAACGGACTAACTTTTTAATAAGCTAGATTATTTATTAACCTAATAATATTTTAAAATAGTTAAAAAAACTAAGCTTATAACGTTTCGATTAAAAATACTGTTTAATTAGCAAGCTACCGATTTATATTATATAAATTAATTATAAAAATATTTAAACAACTTTTTATTTAAACAAAAATTAAAACAGCTTGCTAATAAAATAATAATACTAAAAAAAAACAATTTTAAATAAAAAGTAAAAAAAATTTATATATTGTAATTATACTATAAAAAGATTTTATAATATTAAATAAATTAAAAAAAATAAGAATTTAATAGTTAGTAATATTTAGTAAATAATTTTAAAAATTTACTAAAACTACTATTAGCGTTTTATTAAAACAACCTTAAATTAGCAAAACTTCCGAAAAAACTTAAAAAATAACTAAAAGCAACTAAAAAAAACAAATTTAATAAAATATATCCTAATAATAATATATTAGAATTAAAAAAAAAGCTGTTAAAGCGTTTAAAAAAAAAAAAAATTTTAAAATAAAAGCAGTATTAAAAAGCCGCTACCTAACAAGTTACAAAAAAACTTTAAAGCGTTTTTATGGAATAAAAGCCTATAATATAATAGCTTAAGTATAAAAACCCGAAGTAATCCTTCTTTTTACTAAATAGCGACTTTTTTAAAAACACCGGGTTTAAATTTTAAGGCAAGATTTTTTTTTTTTTTTAAAGGGGGGTAGTTACAGCTAGCTGCTATACAACACCTATAAAACAGACCTATATATACCGACCTACTTGTGGTTATATAATTAGCTATCCGTGCACATATAAATCTATTTATATATATTTTATACTTACAATATTTTTTTTCTTTTTTATCCTACAATTAATATACAAATAGGACCCTAACTAAGAGCTTTACCTCTGTAAAAGACACTAATTATAATATATTTGCTAATATTTTATGTTTTAGATAAAGGTTATTTAGTGCTTTTTTAAAAGTATTTATAACGTTTCGTTAATACTTTTTTTCGAGTTTTTATGAAGTAAAATTAAAGCTTATACTTATTGCTTTTTTTATAACATTATTTAAGACTTTAATATATTAAATTTGTATTTTTTTATATAATAATTAGAAAAAATTATTTTAAAATATTTAGGGTTTAATAAGGTTAAATATATATTTTGCTAGTATGTATTGCTTGTTAACATAGCGTAGTTTTTTATTTTATAAAAGTTTAATAAATTTAAGTTAAAATATTTAGCTAATTATATTTTTTACTAAAATAAACCGCTACTACTGTTAATTATTATTTGTTGCTTTAATATTGTTGTTATTACGTTAAAAACGGTTGTTATAAATATTTTAAAAGAGTGATTATTTATAACTATTTTTATAGCTAAAATAATTTTTATTGCTTACTACCAGGGTTGTAATTTAGTAGATAATTTAGTAACTAAAAACTTAATAAGTTAGTGAGTAAGCAAACTTAAACTCAAAAATTAAGTTTTAAGTTAGTTAATAAGCAAACTTAAACTTAATAAGTTAGTTAGTATTTAAACTTAGACTAACTTAATAAATTTTTAGTAAATAATTTAATAACTCAAAAAACGTAAGCTTTTATTTTTAACTAACTATTTATTATTATTTATTATTATTTATTAATGATTAATTAGTAATTATTAATTATTATTTATTTATTATTGTTATTTATTAAAGTATTATAATTATTTATTATATTTATTGTATTAATTATAAATTATAAATATAAATTAATAACAATTTAAAGTTTATTTATAACAATTTATTTATATGATTAATATTATAACAAGATTTAATCGTTTTATTAACCCTTTTAAATTTTATAACCTAAACAAATATAAGTAAATATTAACAACTAAAATAATTTATAATTATAAAAACTTACTTAAATATAATTTTATATAAAACATTCGATTTTTTAAGCAATATATAATATTTTTTATAAATATTTTATTTATTTATTAACTGTTAATTTAACGTATAATTATAAACGGTTATAAACTTATATATATATTATTGTTTAAAAATATATTTATATATAAACGATGGTATAAATATTGCTATTAAATTATTAATTTAAATATTCTAGTTTATATTAATAATACTTACTATATTTTATAAATAATTTATTTTCTATAAATAAAATATACAATTGTTGTTTTTATATTTAAATTAGTTTAAGTTATAAAAGTTTTTTAATAAACAAATATACTAACATTTTATATATAAAGATTTTATAAGTTAAATAAAAGCTTAATTATATATTATAAAAAAGCTTTTATAACTATACGTTCGTAAGTATAACTTAAAAATATTAAATTAAAAGTAAAGCTTAAAATAAAACTTACGTTGTTTTAAAATAATTAAACATTAAACATTATAAGCTATGCGAAAAAAAATCTCGAATATATTATAAAAAGGCGGTATAAGTAAACCGGTATAAAAAGAATAATAATTTATAAAAATTATATTAATAAATAAATAAAACAAAATAAACTTTAAAAAAAAGTTAGCAATAAAAAAAGTAAAAGTTATAAAAATATATATAAAAGGTATAAAAATAATAAATAAAAATTAAATTAAATATAATATAGTAAATAAATAGCTTAATAAAAACAAAAATATTTATAAATATAGCAAAAAGCCTAATTATTTATAAAAGAGTTTATTTGCTAATATTTAATAATTATTAATTAATTTTAATTTTTTATATATAAATTTTTAATATATTAATTGCTAATATATTAATTTATAATATATTAATTACTAACAAGGTTATAATTTAAGTTTGAGTTTTTTAAGTTATTTAAATTACTAACTTAAACTTAGCTTATTTACTAAAACTTAAACTTAATTAAGTTAGTTTAAGTTTAAATTTTTAATAAATAATTAAGTTTAAGTTTGCC
>MU383327.1:0-13662 GCA_022495125.1 Xylaria acuta | reverse complement strand
TGTTTTAAATTACGTGCTTAGTAATATAAAATTTAATTTAAACAAATAAAGTTTAAAAATATTTATATATTTTACGTTAATAATAATATATTTAAACAAGTTTTTTATTTTTTAATAACGTTATTACTTTTTTAAACGTTGTTATTTTAAACTATTTAAAAAAGAACTGCTTGTTTAAAAATTATAACTTAAAAAATAATATTTTTAGGTCGTAAAGCGTATAATCGTTAGCTATAAAAGTAATTATTGGCTGCAAAGTATATAATTGTAATCGTATAATTTAAGTTAGTTTTAATAATAGTATTTATATTTAGCAAAATGTTTATATTATATAAAAAATATTTATATTATACGGATATATTTTAATAAAGCTTTAAATTGTCCGTAAATAACGTTTTAGCATTAAATTTAGCTTAGTTTGTTAAGTTCGCTAAGTTTTTAAAACTAAGCAAATAAATAAAATTTTAGCTTCGAAAAAAGCAAATTTAATCTATAGGTAAATTTTTTGCCGATAGGCTAAAAGTTTCGAATAAAAAATAAAAGCTAGCGATTAAAATTGCTAGCTATTAAATAATAAAAAAATACTAGTTTAATAAAAACGTTTTAATTAATTAATCTAGCTAAACTTATTTATTTATAAATATTATTTTTATAAACAATATTTAAAAGGACGCTGTTAGCTAGAAGCTGTTAGCTAACGTCATTATAACGTCATTAACCCTATTAAAGTAGGTTTTATAACCTAGCTTATAATAAATGTTTTTTTTTAAGTAAGCCTTTATAAACTATTTGTTATAAAGCTATTTTTTCGTTAAAAGCTTATTTAAATTATTTTATAGTATAACGTTTTATAGTTAATAATTTATACGTATGTTTATAAAATTATTTAAACTGCTAGCTTTAAATGGTTAACTAACAGCTGTTAAATAATATAATTTTAGCTTTAAACGTTTAAAATAATGTATAATTTATTATATATATTATAATTTAATAGTTAGCAGCTAAAACTTATTATAAAATAGCTATTACGCTTTAAACAAAATAAAAAACTATTTTTTAGTAGCTATTTTTGTTATAGTTTTTTTTAAATTAACAACAAAAATAAAAGCTTAAATAGCTAAATTATAGCTTAAACGTAGTTTAAAAGCAAAAAATATTATATTTTTAACGCTTTAAACTTTTATTTTTTTAATATAGTTAAAGTATAACTTTAAAAAATAGCCTTTTTAGCTATAAAAAATATTAGCTTTTTTAACGCTAGCGCGCGCATTGTTTATTTATAGCAATTAAGCTAATTATTATGAAGTTTTTAATGTTTAAAATAAAAGTTAAAATTTTAAATTAGCTAGTTTAAAAAGCAAACTTTATAAATAAAGTTTTAATTAACAAAATAGCTACGTAAACGTAATATAATTATTTAGCTACGTTTTATAGTTTAATTATTAGTTTATAGTTATATTTAAACCGGTAATAAATAATATAATTTTTATTAAATTTAATCATAATTTTTCTTTAGTTTAAAATAAGATTATTTTTTATAAAAATATATATTTTAAAGCTGTTTATTTATTATATTAACGTAACTTAATTAAACGTTAATTTATTTTTTAATTTTTATTAAAAAATTTTAATATAGTTTATATATATTTAAATAGCTTATAAACTGTGTTATTTTACTAGTAAATTATATTTTATATTTTAAATATAAACTAATAAGTATAATACGGGTTATAAAGTAAAAACGAAGATATCAATTAAAAAGAAAGGAACACATATAGATATTGCCAGTGGAGCTGGCAATATCTGTATGTGTGTGAGCTATCTGTGGGTCAGCTGTTGCCAGGTGCCCCACCCCGCAGGGCGGGGTGCCACCGGCAACAGCAGTACCCATGTGTGACCCCTTAGGGGTCTCTATCATAAACGTTTTTAAAATTTTATAACTTAAAGTTTTTTTATATTTAAAAGTTAAGCTTGTTAGCTTTTAATAGCTTTATTATCGACTTAAAGTTTGCTAATAACTTTTAAATATTAAATATTAAAGTTTTTATAATTTATTAGTTTATAAATAGCTTATAAACGTTACTTTATAAGGTAGCTTTTTAAGTTTATAATAATAGTATATAGCTCGGATTTTAAGCATTTTATAAATAGTTTATAAACTGCTCCCGAATAAAATAGTTATTATTTTATTAATAAAACTAAGCTAAATAAAAAACGTAGTAATATATAATAGGCTAGCTAAAGCGGCTGTTAAAATAATACTATTAATTACTACGTAAGGAAAAAAAAAATAACTGCGAAAAAACAGCGACCGAACGGCTATATATATACTAGTTGTTAACAACCTATACAAGGGTCCTTTAGCCTTAAAACCCTTGGATCTAGTCTTTAAGGCAGGTTTTACGACCTAGCCCGTAATAAATAGTTTAATTAAATATTATTATTATTATTATTATTATTATTATTATTATTATTATTATAAATTAATAAATCGTTTGTTTATATATTTTAACTAAATTTAGTCTTTTTTAATTTAAAAATAACCATAATTTTAAAATAGTTAATAATATATTTTTTATATATAATTTGTTTATTTAAAAAAAATTAGCAAACAAATAAACAAAATATAGTAATAAATTTTATAATAAAAGCTATATTTATAAGCGATTTTATTTAAAAGTTAAAATTTACGCTAAAAATTTAATATATTATAATTTAATATAATAATTAATAAATAATCGTATTAATTATAAAAAATTTACTATTTTATAAATATAGCTTTATTATATAAATATTTATAATTATTAGTTTTATTAAAAAATTAAAAATTAATTTATATATAGTTTATATATTTATAAACAATATAATTATAAATAGTTTTATAAAAGCTTTATATTAAAATAAATAAAATTATTTTTTAACTATTTAACGTTTATAAAAATTTAATAAACATAAATAATAAAAGCTTAAAAGCTTAAAAAGCTATTAAAAAGGGTAAATTTAGCTATTTAAAGTTAAAAAACTTTAAATAAAATGTTATAAAAGCTATAAAGCTTAAAAAGCCTTAAATACATTAAATTTATTAACTTTAAACTAAATAATGCTTAAATAATAATTATATATAACTATTACTTTTAAAGCTATTTTATTTAATTATTATTTATTAAAAACTTTATATTTTTAATTAATTTAAGTTTATTTAATAATTATAAGCTTTAATAATATAGTAGTAATACTTATAAAATTTATTAAATTGTTATAACTTTTTAGTTTAATTTTAAGTTAAAACGTTAATTAATAAATAAGCTTTAAAAGGTTTACTATTAGTTACTATAAAAAGCTTTATTTACGTAAGCTTTCTTAAGAAAGTATATTAAAATTAAAGGGTTAAAATAACTAGCCGCATTAAGTAAATTACCTACTTATATTAAATTTGTATAGCATACAAGAATTCAAGCAATATAATAGAACACAACATACCATCAATCAAAACAATCAATCAGGAATCGCTTAAATCTACCAAAGGTGCACGTGTTTCCGAGGGGTGCCCGAATGGACCCTTTACACAGTAGACCGAGCCCTTTAGCCCCATATGCAGAGCGACGATGCGTAACACATGCCACCCCACCTGCGAGATTTTTATCCGGTGTTGATGTTGCCAAGCCAGTAGAAATGCGCGCATTACGAAGCCAGCCCGGGTGGGAGTGTAGCGTGCAATCCCACGGCGGGGGAAATAACATCTGGTGATGAAACACCAACAACAATCATGAGAAGCTTCAGCACCCTCAACGCCCTTCGAGGCCGCGGCAGCCTGGGGCAGGGGATCTTGTCGTCGCGTCGACGGTGTGCTTCGACATTCCAGCAGGCAATAGCTGCAACGTCGCCCCGGACAACATGGACACGAGATGAGATCTCAGATATCTACCATCAGCCGCTTATGGATCTCGCGTCCGCGGCCGGGAATGTCCATCGACGATTTCACAGACCGTCAGCTGTTCAACTATGCACCCTGATGAACATCAAGACGGGAGGCTGCACCGAGGATTGCTCCTACTGTGCCCAGTCCTCAAGATACAGTACGGGGCTCGAGGCCACTAAGCTTTCTACAGTTGATTCGGTTCTCGAGGCCGCGCAGATTGCCAAGGAAAACGGGTCCAACCGCTTCTGCATGGGTGCAGCCTGGCGAGATATGAGGGGGAGAAAACGGGGAATCCAGAACATTGTGGAAATGATCAAGGGGGTGAGGGCTATGGGAATGGAAGCTTGCGTGACGTTGGGGAGTGAGTATTGCCAAAGGCCATTCTTTTAATTCTGGCACTTCCAAAAGAAAAGTCGCCTACAATGAAAACCACTGACTCTTGTACCATAGTGCTTGACAAAGAGCAAGCCAGGCAGCTCAAAGAGGCGGGCTTGACCGCGTATAATCACAATCTCGACACGTCGCGAGAGCACTACTCAAACATCATTACAACGAGGAGCTACGACGAGCGACTCCAGACGATAGAGAATGTCAGAGACGCGGGCATTCACGTCTGCAGCGGTGGCATCCTGGGCTTAGGTGAAGTGCCGGGAACTGATCATGTCGGATTGATTCATACACTAGCCACGCTTCCCGAGCATCCTGAATCATTCCCAGTCAATAAACTGGTGCCCATCAAGGGGACGCCCATGTTTGGCCAAGAACCCGTCAAGTTAGAAGACCTCGTCCGCTGCATAGCTACGGCCAGACTTGTAATGCCTGCAACAATTATCCGATTAGCGGCGGGTAGAGTGACGATGCCGGAGAGCGAGCAAATGCTGTGCTTCATGGCTGGTGCCAATGCCATCTTCACCGGCGAGAAGATGTTGACCACAGATTGCAATGGTTGGGATGAGGATAAGGCCATGTTCAGTAGATGGGGTCTAGAACCTCTGCAGACAGACGCGAGCAACGCGGCAGTAGACTCGGGTTCAGTGCATCACAATCAGGTCATCTCAGAAGACCACAGGAGCAGGATAGAGGGCGAGCAACTTCAGGTTCAGGACTAGGATTTATTGATTCTCATTGCGAATCTACCATGCGATTAGAGCAGCAGAACCTCAAAAGCCAATCATCAGAGCTTTGACTCTATGTTTGGGCTCCGACTATTTTGTAAGACCGCTTCTGAAGTATCACCTGCCCGACTCTTCTCCTGCGTATCGACATCCCATCTAGCCCCTAGATGGCCTAACCAGGTTTCAATCACGTGACAAAGGCTGTCAATCTGCTCGGTTGTGTTGGCAGCATGGATGCAGATTCGTATTCTTTCTTGACCTTGAGGAACTGTCGGTGCGACTATGGGACGAATCATAAATCCGGACATTTGGCAGTGTCGGGCAAGACTTTTCGGGTATCTAGTAAATAGTGGAATGATTGGGGAGCTCGATGGGCCATTAGGGACACGAAGTTCGGCAGTGGTTGGCCTAAGGCGTTTATAAAGGCTCCCTAATTTAACATGACAATGTTCGATTAGTATCTGGAGTTGCTGCCGATGTTTATCGGCTTCTCCAAAAATCATATAGTCGTACACGGCGTTGATACTGGCTAATGATGGGAATGACATAGCCGTAGTGTATATCAGGGTGCGGGCATAGTTGATAAGGTAGAGGCGCGCAATCGAGGAGCAGAGAATTCCACCTATAATCAAAAGGCACACCGTTAGCAAGGATAACCATAGCAATTGTGTATCCAAAACCAACCTCCAGCGCAACCTATGGCCTTTCCAAAGCCAACCACTCGCGCCCATATTCGGCCTTGTAATCCAAGCTGGCACACAAGTCCGCGGCCATCTCCCAGAACGCCAATCGAATGTGCTTCATCGACGATAATATAACCATTTCCGTTTGGAAGTAGTGACTGGACCATGTCAGAGACACATTGCAAGTCCGCTATATCCCCATTCATACTGTAGAGAGCCTCAACGCAGATGAATACGTTTGATTCCCCAGATTTAACTCGTGGATCGCTGTGTATTAGCTGCCTAAGCGTGCGTTCTAGACCTCGAGGGTCTTTCGCTGCTGTAGAGCTGCCACCCTTTTCCAGCTCGACGTCTGACTCCCTAACACGCCGAATGATAGATTTATGGCCGAAGGGGATCCTTTTAGTGGCACGGGACAGCCGCATTCCATCGTGGATGCTCGCATGAATGAGGCTGTCATATAAGATGACATCTTCAGCTCCTGGGACGCAGCTAATAAGGCCAACGTTAGCGTCGTAAGCCGAATTAAAAAGTAATGCAGCTTCGGAGCTGTGAAAGCCGGAGATCTTTTGTTCGAGCTGTTCAATAAAGGTGGAGTTGCCATCCAAGAGGCGAGAGCCTCCAGATCCGATTGTTCGCCCGTTTGAAGAGGCAAGCGATGTTTCCTTATTTGGATCATTGAGCTGCGTTATCAGAGCTCTGCGCACGACAGGATTTTGTGAGAGTGACAGATAGTCATTCGACGAGAAGTCGACGAGGTCTGGTATGGGGTTAACTAAATGCCGCAATCTACCTTGAGATTCACGTTGGGCTAGTCGGCCTCGGAGAGTGACCTCTAAATTGCCCATCTGTATTGTGGATTTCATGAGTTTCTGGTGGCTGCTAAGTTATGAGATGAATACTCTATTAGGCCGAAAGCTATACATGAAATACCAAGCTTATTTTCCCTCCCGACGAAACGGTCTATGAGAGCCGTGTTGCGTGTTATTCTTTCACGCATGCGCCTAAGGGTTTACAGGGTATACTAGGAACCGCTACTACAACGTAGAGTCTTGGTGCTGTTTGAATTGGACCGGATAATACAGCTAGCGAGGACTAGCTTACACTATGTCCACACTTTGGGGATGTGCCACCCGCTACACACTGCCCAGAGATTGTACGGCCCATGCAAGGCCGTGAAATTGCTTATCAATGATAAAGAAATTGTAAAGGAAACTCGCATACGTACCGTAGTAGTTGCCCGCGAAGAACAATTGCTGTGTTTACTTACCAGGTGTTTAAGAAATCAAATAATAGTAACTATGTAGAATGGTCCTATAGAGAGTCTCCAAAGCTGTGCGCGCCCTTAATCTATTTGGATATAGTGAAATCGAACTACAGTACCGGCACCTGGTAGCGTCGGGTACTATCCCACCATCCGGATAATCGCGCATTGCCCGGGTGGCCGGCACCGGGGTTCGTTATTCACGTTCATAATAGTAGCCTGCAAGTAAGTAATTACCTCACATGAAAATGCCTACGGAAATTTCACATGAATTACCTATAATTTTCCCCGTGGCCAGTTATTATATCTACTATGTCCCCAATTGGGTCACTGCTCTGGCGGAACCTGCGTATTTATAAGATATACGGCGCCAATACTGATGTGGGGAAGACCGTCTTCACCTCCATTCTCTGCAATGCCTCAAGGAGGATATGGAAAGATGAGGCAACGGCGTACTTGAAGCCAGTCTCTACCGGGCCGGACGATGAAGCAGACGATAAGTGTCCGTCTTTCGTACTCTCCCTGAAAACGGGAGTTTATTCTAACCCGCGAGCAGAAGCAATTTAATGTGTCCTACACCAAGAGCATGACGTGCTAAGAAATTACGATATTGGTAGTCATATTAAAATGTTTGCTAAAGGCGTTATTCGCCAGACGTTGTATCAATATAGCCAAGCCGTGAGCCCTCATATTGCTGCCAAAGGAAATGTGTGCCTGGCCCGACCTGAACACTACTGAGCGCAGCTAAGATTCGCACAGGTTATCCCTAATGAGCGAATCTTAAACTCAGTCTACGAATTCGCTTCAGAGAGAGCCTCTGCCGGGCCGGGTTGGCTTTTTATTGAGACAGCTGGCGGAATTCATTCTCCGAGTCCTTCTGGCACCACGCAAGCCGACCTGTATGCTGCCCTTAGGTGTCCTGTGGTGCTAGTCGGAGACTGGAAGTTAGGCGGGATATCATCTACAATCTCAGCGTTTGAGTCACTCAGGATTCGAGGGTACGATGTGGAAAGTGTTGTGGTGTTTGAGGATGCCGAGTATGGTAACTCGGACTATCTCAAAGACTATTTCGAGCGGCGATATGGCATCGCGGTCACAGTTTTGCCTATGCCGCCGCCTCGGGCTGCACACAGCAAAGAACAGGACGAGGGATCTCTGCTTAAGTACTATCTGGAGGAGAGCCAAGCAAAAGCAGTGCACGACACCCTCACCCGTCTCGATAAGCGGCACAGCGCCCGCATTAAGGCCTTAGAGGGTATGCCAGCGGAGGCGCACCGAAAGATTTGGTATCCCTTTACACAACAGAAGCTACTCCAGCCAGATGGCATTGTAGCGATCGACAGTGCCTATGGAAGCCATTTCCAGACTTTAACCCCGGAGTCCTCGACAATATCCGACAACGAGTCCCTCTTGCGGCCGTCATTCGACGGATCTGCATCTTGGTGGACGCAGGGGCTAGGCCATGGGAATCCTTCTTTGACGCTGGCTGCGGCGTATGCTGCCGGTCGTTATGGACATGTCATGTTTGCTGGGATGATCCACGAGCCAGCGCTAAAGCTGGCCACCATGGTCCTTGATAGCTTCCAAAACCTGCGATTGAACCGCGTCTTCTTTTCTGACAATGGGAGTACGGGAATGGAGGTTGCGGTCAAAATGGCTCTACGTGCATCTCGTGTTCGTTACGGCTGGTCCCCTGACACCAAAATTGATATTTTGGGTCTTAAGGGTTCTTACCACGGCGACACAATAGGCACTATGGATTGTGCCGAACCAAACACATACAACGAGAAAGTGGAATGGTATGAAGGCAAGGGCGTTTGGCTGAATTATCCTCAAATTCAATGCGTTGCCGGAGAATGGCAGGTTCAAGTACCGAACGAGGTAGGGATAAACCAAACCCAGAGCTTCTCCGATCTTTCAAATATCTTCGATCTCGAACGTCGCAGAGCCCGAGGGGAGCACAAATCTTACGAATCCTATATTCTCTCTGTCCTCCGACAACACCTGCACGACGGGCGCAGGTTTGGCGCCCTGATACTCGAGCCAGTAGTACTAGGAGCAGGTGGCATGGTATTAGTGTAAGCATAGGCGTCAGCTTCCTTGTTTTGGGTTACTCTATACTAACTGTGGAGTAGCGACCCCCTTTTCCAGCAGACGTTGGTTCATTTCGTGAGACAAAATGCATCACTTTTTGGTTCAGACAAGCTCTCAAATTTTGTTGAAGATGAGAGCACGTGGAGTGGACTGCCTGTCGTCTTTGACGAGGTTTTCACAGGCATTTACCGCTTGGGTAGACCCACGGCGGCCTCCTTCCTAGGTCTTCACTCCGACATATCAGTTCACGCCAAGTTATTGACAGGAGGACTTGTTCCACTATGCGTCACGCTAGCTGCTGAATGCATATTTGATGCCTTCTCAAGCGAAGAGAAATCGGATGCATTACTTCATGGCCACAGCTACACTGCACATGCCGTCGGTTGCCAGGTAGCGATTGAATCTCTGAACCAGTTGCAGTCGATGGATAAAACCGGCAGCTGGGGCTGGGCCAAGTCGAATGGTTGGTCGCAGGCGGCTAATGAAACTCATACCAATCTTACTGAGTTGCGATCAGAGATTTGGTCCATCTGGCCATTATATTTGGTGCAGTGGATATCTCTCCAAACCAACAGGGTAGCAGGCGTTTGGGCCTTAGGTAGTGTATTGGCAATTCACTTACATGCAGCTGACGGCAGCGGGTACGCGAGTACCGCCGCCGAAGGCCTACGCAAGAGACTCCTATATGGTACAAGTAATGCGCAAGGAGTGTCGTGGAATGTACACTCAAGGGTGCTTGGTAATGTGCTGTACATAATGGGAGGCCAACAGACTACGGAGAAAGAGGTGAGAGAGATATCACACCTTCTGCGGGTGGGCCTTGCAGAGTAGCTACGGTTGAGTTTCCGTAACTTATGGTGTCTCTGACGGTGACGCCTACAACATAACTAAGACTTACATGGGAGTGTTATTCATATACCCAATAGCTGAGCTGGCTATGGCAGCTTGGTGTCAGCCCTATAAGCAGAGATATTTACCTGCATAACGCTATTTAATAAACTAGAATCCTTCTACGTCGTCTAGTATTTTTCCAGCTCGCTGTGTCTTAGCTCTCGCATGTGGTTCAAACACCGTTCCTGTCATCTTCCATAACCTCACCGTTACGGAGGGAACCAAAATAATATTGTTAGATTTAAGCGATTCCTAATTTATTGTCTTGATTGATTGTACGTTATATTTTGTTGTATTGCTTAAATTATTGTATGCTATACAAACTTAGTATAAGTAGGTAATTTACTTTATATAGCTAGTTATTTTAAGCCCTTAATTTTAAGATACCCTTTTAAAAAAGCTTACGTAAGTAAAGCTTCCTATATAAATTAATATTAATTTTTTTCTTAAAAATATAGTTAGCAATAAATTCTTTAAAGCTTATTTATTAATTAATACCTTAGCTTAAAATCGAACTAAAAAGTTATAATGATTTAATAAAATTTAAAAATATTATTACTATATTACTAAGGCTTATTATTAATAAATAAACTTATATTAACTAAAAATATAAAGTTTTTAATAAATAATAATTAAATAAGCTAGCTTTAAAAGTAATAGTTATATATAATCAAGGTTATAATTTAGTAAATAATTATTCACTAAAAAACTCAATGAGTTAGTCAATAAACAAACTCAAACTTAAAGTTTTAAGTTTAAGTTAGTCAATAAGCAAACTTAAACTCAAAAATCATAAATAATTAAGTTAGTAACTTAAAACTTAAAACTTAAATAAAGTACCTTTTATATATAAAATATATATAAAAAGTACTTGTTTAAGTTAGTTAGTAAGCAAACTCAAACTTAATTATTTATTAAAAATTTAAACTCAAACTAACTCAACTAAGTTTAAATTTTAGTAAATAATCTAAGTTTAAGTTAATAACTTAAATAACTCAAAAAACTCAAACTTAAATCACAACCCTGTATATAATTATTACTTTAAGCTTTAATTTGATTAAAACTAATATATTTAATATATTTAAGGCTTTTAAAAATTTATAGCCTTTAAAAAGCTTTATTTAAAGTTTTTTAACTGTAAATAGCTAAATTTACCCTTTTAACAACCTTTTTAAAGCCTTTAAGCTTTTAATATTATAGTATTTTTAAATATTTATAAGCTTTAATTAGTTAAAAAATCGATTTTATTTATTTTAGCTTATAGTTTTATAAAACTATTTACGATTATATTGTTTATAAATATATAAACTATATATAAAATATTTTTTTAACTTTTTAAAGAAGTTAATAATTATAAATATTTATATAACGAAGTTTTATTTATAAAATAGTTATTTTTCGTAATTAATCTTATTATGTATTAATTATTTTTACGGTTATAATTTAATAAATAATTTAATTATTAAAATTTTAATAAGTTAGTTAATAAACAAACTTAAACTTAAAATTTAAGTTTTAAGTTAGTTAATAAATAAACTTAAACTAATTTATTAAGTTTTTAATAAATAATTAATAACTTAAAAAACTTAAAGGTAAAAGCTAAAAATAAAGGGTTAATATAATTAAAACAATAATAATAAAAAGTAATTAAATAGGTTACTTGTTTATTTCTGTTATTTTTATTAAATTTGTTATTATTTTTAAAATATTAAAAAATAATAATATAATATTCAGGGTTATGATTTAGTGAATAATTGAGTTAGTGCCAAGACTTGGTAAAACAGGGTGTATAAAATCGAAAAGTGGGTTGATCTTAAAACAAAAAATGAATTAAAATATTACGAATTAAGGGCTATTTAACCGTATAAGGTATATATTTTTACCGCTCTTCCTAATGTAGTAATTCATTTCTAAAGCCTAAATTTTAGGCCTTGAGTCACAAACTCAAAAAACTCAAACTCAAAAATATTAAATAGCATGTAGCTAAATTAGTACTAGCGGTAAAAATATGTACCTTATACGGTTGGATAGCCTTTAATTAGTAATATTTTAATTCATTTTTTGTTTTAAGATTAACCCACTTTTCGATTTTATACACCCTGTTTTACCAAGTCTTAGCACTAACTCAATTATTCACTAAATCACAACCCTGATAATATTAAATATTTATTTTTATAGATTTTTAATAAATTGTAAAAAATAAATTATAAAAATAAACGGGTAACTATTGCACCAGTCACACAATCGAAGACAAGGCTCCTACAATATGTGGTATATTGTACGAAAAATCTACAGATAAAAAGAAAAGAAGAAAAAGGAACAAAAGCTAGCTGTACAAAATCCACCTAAGTATATGTGTGGTATATATGGGGTGGGGCTGCCCTAGTGGGGCTGTTGTTAGATTTGGCAGCGCACTACGCGCTTTTTCCGCACTATTAAAGAAATCGCTTAATTGATTATATAAGCTAAGTAGCGTAGTGTAGTAGCTAGAGTAAATAGCTTATAAGCTTTATATAAAATTTTTTATACAATAAAAGCTTTATAGAAATATAGTAGCGCGAACAATATATAAAGCAAGGAAATATTTTATTATATATTATAAATTTAATAATTAAAAGTTTTATTAATTTTTATATTTTACGAATTTAACTAAGCTTATAATAAAATTTAAATAAAATTATTATTATATAAAAATTAACTATTATTATATTAAACTACTTTAAAGATTTTTTACTATAAAAGCAAGATTTTATTGTTAAAGCTTATAGTAAAAACTTATAAAAATATATTAAGCTTAGAAATAAATAAGCTTTTTAGCTTATATAGCCAAATACGCTAAAAATAAATAACTATTTTATATTAGTAAATATTAAACTTTTTAAAGCTATATTTATAAATTTTACTATTATTAAAAAAAGCTAATATATTATTGCTAAATAGTTTTATAATATAGCTTTAAAACAATATATTATTTATTAATTTAAAGTTATTAAGTTTATTAAATAAATATATAAAACTATTTATTTTAACTACTAATTAATATATATAAATATTAATAAAATAATTAATTAATAATATAATAAACTAAAAAAGCTTAGCGATTTAATATAATAAATGTTTAAGTTTAAATATAAAAATAAATATAAAGCGTTTATAAATATTATAGTTAAAAAGCTAATAAAAAATTTATTATACTAAATAAATAAATAGCTAAATAAAGTTATTAAAGTATATATAAATATTACTAATAATACTAAGTTATTTAAGCTTATTACTAATTTAAAAAAAGTTTTATAAAATATTTTTTTTAAACTATTATTTTTAAAAGTAAGTATATTAACGCTATTATAAATAATATATTAAATTATTTTATTATTATAAACAAACTACGTTAAAAAGTTATTATATTAAACGTTATATGCTATACTAGCAAGCTTATAAAAAAAGGAATATTTGCTACTTTTAAATTTTTAAGAAATATAAACGAGCATTTTAACAATATTAAAAAAGATTTATTATATTTATTTCGACAAAAAAAACGAGCTTATAACTATAAGCTTATTAATTATTGTAGCTATTAATTTCGAAATTAAAAAAAAAACTTATAAAGTATTTTTATAAAGCGCTTTTAAGCTAATATATAAACTAAATTAAAACTAAAAAACTTAAACGTAGTAAATTATATAGTATATTATA
>MU383326.1:0-14376 GCA_022495125.1 Xylaria acuta | reverse complement strand
ATAAAATATATTAAAGTTTATATTATAATAAATTATATTTTTAACTTTATAATATTTATTTAATATTTAATTATAAATAAATTATAAAAAATATTTAAAATAATTATTAATAAATTTATAATTATTTTAAAAATAATTATAAACAAATTTAAAAAAATATTAAAAACAATTATAAATAAATTTACGATTATTTTAAAAATAATTATAAACAAATTTAAAAAAATATTAAAAACAACTGCAAATATATTAAAGTTAAATTTTATTATTTATTCTATTTTTTTTTTATTTTTTTTTATAAACATAAAAAATTGTTCGAGCTATAATTTAGCTATAAAGTTATAAATATATTATATATTATTAAAATAAAAATAATAGTAGCTTAGCGAAAATCCTTTAAAGTATTAAAGCGTAAAGCGCGCGGGCTTAAAATCGGCAGCTCGCTAAAAAAGTATAAGAGTTAAATTTTAAAAAAAACAGTTATTAGTTAGCTAAAAAGCATTTTTTATTTAATTAAACAATTTATTAAGTATTTTTTTGTTTTTTTCTATATTAGGATAAAAATAGCGTTTTTAAACGTAATAAATAAAATTGTAAGCGAAAGTAAAAAAACAAGCTAAAATATATAATTAATATAAAAAATAATTTTAAAACGGTTTAAAAATAATTATAATTTACTACGGCCGCGTTTTTATTAAATAGCGTAACTTATATATTTATTGCTGTTTATTAATCTAACGTTATTTTTTATTTAGTTAACGTTTAGCTATAATTTATTAGTTAATTATTACTAAAAACGTTTATTACTAGGTTGTATATAGTATGTATGCTATTTTTTACTGCTTTATAAAAAACAAAAAAAAAATTGCTATTTTTAAAAATAGCTTTTGTTTTTCGAAGCGTTTATAGCTTAGTAGTAGTTCCGGTTAAAAAAATATAAATATTTTTTTAATATTTTATATAAATTAGTAATTGCGTAAAAACGTTTTTTAATAATTTTTAAATTAATTTACTAGCAATAAAAATATTATTGCGCGCTTTAAAACTATTTAGGTAAAAATTAGCTAGCTCGATTTCGTAAACAGTACGAATATATTTTTTTAGCGTACTAAAACTTAAAAACTTATAGCGCTATATGCTATAAAAAATAATCCGGGAATAATTCGGTAAAAATATTTATATTATAATATAAAGTTTTGCCGCCGTTTTTTAAAATATAGCAGAATATTTTGCTAGCGTTTAAAATAATATATTTTTGCTACTTTAAATATTAGCAGCAAAGTTTACAAACTATTTTTAGCTTAATATTTACGCTGTTAGTATTAAAAAAAAATATAGCGTAAGGTTAGTTGCTTTTATTATTGCCGGCGATATACTATTTATAAGCTAGTATATCGTAATATAAAAAAAGTATATTTGTAGCTACGTTTAAAACGTTTTTAAATAGTTTTTAAAAGTTTTTATAAAAATTGCAAGTTTATTTTTAAAACTTTTTTAAAGCAAAGTATAAATATTTTTTAAACAAATAGCAAACATTGCTATAAAATTTAATAAAAAGTACTTAAGTACTTATGTACTATTTAATCTATATATATACTAAATAATTTAAATAGAGCTAAGTATTTTATGGATTATTTTTATACCAAAGTGTACGGGACTTTTAGGTAAACAGGGGGGGGTTATCCTCAGTTGATCTGTAGACTCCTATTGGTCTGTCTCCCTTGCTCTGGTTGGGCGAAATTGCCTGCTCTGTAATTACCTTATTTTCCGACGTAGGTGCTGAGTGGCTGCCACGCGACGTGTGCAGATCCGTCTTTCTGCACAACACACCTGGCTGGGACGGCTTTTCCCGCAGCTCAGCTCACCTGACAGGGGGGATCGCCGCATCCCTTCGTTGCTTATCCACCCGTCGTACCAAGGCAGATGGTAAAGCATGAGAAATCGAGGCAATCGATACTTGCGGCTGAGTCCTGTCTTCTTTGTGGATACCGGCAATGGGTAGGGCGACGCGACTGGTCCCGATTACGTACAGACGGCACAACACAACCACGGGTTCGTTGCTGTGGATAGGGTGGTGCATTGCCCCGATAGGTCGCCTGAGACGGTCGACGGATATCTACAGTACTTGCTGGTGCCTGGAGAGGCCGCTATTCCCATTTCGAACATATAGACCGTCTTTTGAGCGATTTCATGATCAATCGGGCAATTGCCAGCCAGTGGCGTGTATTGAGTCAAAGGAATATCTCCTAATAGCACAGGCAAATAGGTAGTTGCAATAAGCTATGCATGCCCCCCAGAAATACATAAAATATCTAGACAAAAGTTGATGAAATGGACACTTTCGCGCCTGTTACAAGACTTTGGGAACTGCCTGTGTTTACCCATGGTTGTCGTAAAGCAATTTCCATATCCGCTCAACACGAACCACCCCAGGTTCTATAGCCCATCTTTCCTTCCACGCATCAAGGAAACGAAATCGTTGTAGCCAAATTGAAAACTGAAGGGACGTTCTGTACTCCGTCCTGGTGTACTGTCGATTTTCCTCTTCTCATTGCCAGCTTCGGGAGATGACAGTGGAGAGTGCAGTGCTGATTCCCTCCTGAAAAATGCAGGCAAGGTCTAGGTCGAAAGGCTCAACGAGAGTGCCATCGCCGGTTGACGGAAAGTTCGGTATAATAATACAAAGATACGTCACGCAGGCTTAACAGTGGCCTGCCACTGTTGCTGGATCGGAGGAGATTGAGAAATATGAGAGTGACCTGAGATCCCATCAATACTCTCTCTCTATGATATGCTTGACTAGAATGCGGCATGTGTTTACCCCCGCAGTTAGACCCTTACCCCCCGCCGCTCAAGGCGGCAATGTCCACACAGAATATGTTGGCAATTCTGGCAATGAGCCGTCACCTCTGGGTTCCATGGCCCGTGGCCGCAACCGCACTGGGTTTATTATTAATACAACCTTCAACGTTTCAAGGGAAAAAGGGACGGGGTTTCCTTACACAGTAGAGTACTGTAATGTACCTGTATTTAGGCATTTTCAGAGATACTGGTACGAAACGAGGCAAGTGTGGGTTTGTGAGTAAAACGATACCAAACTCTTCAAGGAGGTGATGCTTGTGGAAAGCAGGATTGTCTGTAAGGAGCGTCGAACACATCTTTATATATGCCAGATATGGGCTTTTTTCCTCTAAGCAGACATTCATTAGAAAACAAGCACTTGTAGAACTGGCATGCTACAAGTATGAGTGAAAAGCGAAACCTGATTGCTGAGAGCTGCGTCAAGTTCCGGGAAACCCATAACATCAACTCGCCTCGGAGTTCCAGCATTGCCGTAAGTCTTCGAATAATAGTCCTACCCTAATGCTATTGCTCCGGATTGCCAGCGATACTAAACAAGTGGATTTCTAGCTTCGTGAAGCTACCCATACTAATTAGCCTCGGTGATCGATTGGCCAGGACGCAATATAGTTCACGAAATGAGAATATATTTCGTGTCGTCAGACTACGTGATAGCCGCAGCAGTATATTCGGTAACTGGAAAAGCAGTTAAAGCAGACATCATCGATACCAGCACGCTCTACTCTACAGCTAAAGCTTCGGTCGACGTCAGTTGACTGGATCAGAAGTAACGATACTCGTGAATCATCGAACCAGCGTATAAAGGTGCTCCATTTGTTGTCACACACCGCCATGTTAGCCGAGTGATGCCCAGTCGAGGCATCAAAGTGAAGCTGTTGGGTTGGTAACTTCATTCACGTGCTCTGACGTAATCTTCTTTCTCTTTTTTTTTTTTTTTTTTTTGATCCGGCCGAGTCCTGGAAACGCAATTTGAAGTCATATTGTAGCTTTCCGTTGGATTACCCTGCGATGAGGCTTGGTGGCTGTATCTCATAAAGCAAAATTGCCCGACTAAGGTGCTTTTTGCTGGGTAACCCAACCGAGGCTATGCTAATTTAGTTCCAATCATCAAAAGATTCTAGATTCTATGACTATTGGCTTCTCCCATAATATTTCAACTCTGTGGAATTCACTGCAGTTTAATTTTTTTATTATTTTTTCCGAGTTGCCTTTTGCGCGTGGAGACACGAGGTCGCAGGTGCGCGGATTCCGAACCTCGTAGCCAAGCTACAGCAAGGGCCACCGAGGCGCAGCCGCAGCACACCGAATAGCCTCCTTTTCGGAGTGCTCCGCAGCATATCAAGGCAGACACCCAAATAAATAAGATTCTTCGGAGCCCAGCGCGGTTGAGGCGCCGTCGACGCTGGTATGCATCAGATGACCGTCCACCTCGGTATCTGCACCTGAGTTGCCTTATCTCGTAGAAGAAGGTATACATTTGACACAGGCGTTGTTCTGCTCGCCGAAGGATCTAAAATCAAAAACGTTTCTCTATGGCATTTGTGGTCCGTAGTAGTTGTCTGTCACAATCACATACGCCGTAGCAGAGGAACAAAGGGGAATTCGGAAATGACGTAGGAAGCCTCATATTAATTCTGAAGTTTCACATTGCCAATTGCTCACTAACTTTACCCGCCAAGTCCATAGTGTCAGCTTACACTCCACTGTCTCAGCTGAGGCTCCCATATAGCTAGCCAGAGGTTACAGCAGATCTGAGCTGAAATTTCCCTGCAGCTAACTGCCGAATTACTATATCAGCGTGCATACTGATGATCTATATGCGATTGATTATAGACACAATACCGCTCTATCAGCTATGCCAACAGAAGATAATAATAGATAGCAAGGGTTATATTTATGGCCTAAATTGCTTGCACTGTACACCTCTCTCGGGTTAATTGAAAAACCTAGAGCTAGATATTTATGGTCCAGACATCGACGTTGACATTCACTGCGGCAATACATGAAATGACAAGTCCACCTCTAAACATTTGTATTTTAATAAATGTAGAAGAAACGAGAGAGCTCCGTAAGGGAATTACTGACAGTGGGTGCTATCTAACCACACCCAGCCCAAATCTAGTTATCATAGTGCGTTGCCGCACCCTGTGTTGTCTGCTTTCCATGCCCAAAAACGAGAAAACTGCGACCCAGCGTGCTGTGTTCCATGGTGATCGTAATATAGTTGCCACTAATCGTCATGCTTGCGGATTAAGTATAAGCGGCGACAGGACCGCGACAGTATAGCCCGAATGGAATAATGAAGGTCAGGTGACGCATCATAGTGTGCCACTAGAAATATCCTGTCCTCGAATAGTGAAGTAGCTGCTAACGTGCATGGCCCAAAAGACGGAAATTAGGATTGGGGCGTTGAGGTTGGCTTCGTCTAATCTAGGCAAAGGCCATGACTATTAGAACGCCTGCTTAGTGTCTTGGAATATTATGCTCATCTCGATATGCTCCTATAGATGGACTAACATTCTCGGCGCGGGGTTTATTTCCCTGCTTCAGCAGTACAACGAGTGCATCGTTGATGGCGGCAGTTGTGGCAATGGGCATCAAGCTTTGTATTCCATGGCCCATGGCCACACTCACACTACTCGTGAATTAGTAAGTTAGGAGCTCATGATGTAATAGTTGCCTTACGCAGAAGAATGTTTGGCTGGCCATATCGAGAAGAATTGAGTTTAGATTAATGAGTTCGTTTCAACCGATAGCTGACGGGTTGTGGTCTTGAGTTTGGATAGAAAGCACGTCGGGGGTATAGTATTTATAGAGAGAAGACCATAACGAAGGCATACCCGGAGCCGTAGGGATTTACCATGGAAGGACCAGTCAGTGATATCTTTTCAACCGATCCTAATGCATCAAGTAGGTGCTACGTAGGGCGACCACGCGTATAGAGTCCCTTTCTCCCAGAGATACTACTCGGCATTGCGTGTGCGATGGCATTTCCTTAGTTCGGGAGTTGAAGCACTGCCATAACATTCCAAATGGCGGTCTGGACAGTGACTCCTGGCTGGCAAATGACCATTCTCAAATGAGGCCCAGTTTTGGTTCCGCGAGGCCATTTGCAAACCAACAGGCCTCGTGAGGTTTACTGGCCTTCTTACGCCAAATTGCTTCGCCATCATGGAAGAGGGAAGAGAACTCGGTGACTGAAGCCGATATGTACGGGTAGTCAGCGATGGGTTACAGCGAATGTTGCGACGGTGAGCGGAGGTTGTACCTCGGAGGGATTCGAGCGGAATGCGTCACAATGGCTGTTCACCAAAGCCGCAAACGCGACCGGACAAATGAATACCAATGAATCGAATATATGCAAGATTTGCTGCCGTCATCTACCCCGGGTGTGAATAGGGTGAAGTTTGTTGGCCAGAAACCGTGACCGGCGGACGTCGCCCTGTCGCTCACTTGCCTCGGACTAGATCAGTCGTGAACATATAGCCCGATTTCGTCTTAGCTAAGCGGCTCAAAGCCATGTACAAGTGTTGATGATGTCAATGGGAAAACAGTCAGCCGGCTGTGCAGACCCCATTTCGAAAGAGCGTTCCATGTCTTCCACAAATGTCACTACGACACGTTATAGGGCGAACAATATCCTCAGGAAATGCAAGGAGAAAAGGTTGGAGCATACCGAAAATGCAGAAACGGTTCTGTTTGCCTTCGGTATCCTAGCTTAGCCCGCGGACGAAGGGACCCCTCAGTATATAATGCACTTCCTCCAAGCTCTGTTCATATGCCGCGAGGGCGGAGTAAAGGGTTGGTAGGTTAAAACAAAAATTCTGAAGTTTTGTCCCACGAATTCAGTAAAGCTTGTTGCGGTGAATGTAAGGTCGCCTCATGAGCTATTATTATGGGTTCTTTTATAGCTTAAACATACCGCTAGTGGTAAGACTGTCGCAGTTCGTGCTATAGAAGAGGACTGTATTAAATAAAACCAATCTTACACTTGTCTCTTACGCTCTTTGCAAGGCCAGGCCTTATATTAAAGGAGTAGCTTTGTGGTACTTTTACCGGCTGGAATCGGTGGGATATCCTGACCTTTATAAGAATTAGCTTAAGCAAGGCATTCACTTAAGCTTTATAGCTTAAGGACAAGGTTATAATTTAATTTTAAGTTTTTTAAGTTATTAACTTAATTTACTTAGTTTTTATTTTTATTGTTAATAAATAATTAAGTTTAAGTTTTATAAGTTAATAACGCGTTAAACTTAGTTTATTATTATTATTATTTAGCTATTTTAATTATAATAATATATATATATATATATATAAATATATATTAATAAAAATTACAATATTTTATTACTATATTTTTCCTTTTTAACGTTTATTACATATTTTATTTAACTTATATAGTTTATAGTTTTTATTGTTTATAAAAATAAATTAATATAATAATATTAAAATTTAACATTAAAAAGCTTTTTAAATAAATAAATTTATAAATAAGTAGCTTATACGTGGTTTAACTAATGGTTATTTTTATTAAATTTATTATTGTTTTTAAATAATAGTAATTAAAATAATAATAATAATATAATATTAAATATTTATTTTTATAAAATTTTAATTAAATTTAAAAAATTAAAATTAAATAAAAATAAACGGGCCCTTTATTTAAACAGCCTTTATTATTATTATTTTAAATATATTAACCGTTTATTTTTAATTTTTAATTTTTAGCTTTTACCTTTAAGTTTTTTAAGTTATTAATTATTTATTAAATTATAACCTTAGTTATTATTATTAATATAAGCGGGTTTTTTATTGTTAAGTTTTGTTTTTTTAGCTTTTATTATTATTATTATTTTATTTTACGTTGTTAATAAAGCTTTCGTTTAGGGCGTTTGTTAAACTATAGCCACGCCTATTTATTAAGCCTAGCGCGTTTATTTTACGCAGGGCCTTTTATTAGGCTTTGTTAAATAATAAACAAAACTTATATTTTAATTTCTTAAAAAATGCGTAAACGTTAATATAGTTAAAATTACTAAAAATTTATTATGATAATAAATAATGACAGGGTTAATGACGTAGCTAATGACGTTAGCTAATAGCCTTTAGCTAATAGCGTTTCTTTAAACACCGTTTATATAAACAACGTTTATAGATAAATAAGTAGCTTAGCTAAATCAATTAAAACGTTTTTATTAAACTAGTGTTCCTTTATTAAATAAGCTAAGTTTACTACGTTAATAATAATATAATAAAAAAAGGGTTATTTGTTTAAATGTTAAGTTTATATATAATTTAAACTTAAGTTTGCTTAATAACTAACTTAATTTTTTTAAAGTTTTTTAAATTAGTTAATAAAAACTTAAAAAACTTAAAAGTAATGGCTTAAAAATAAATAATAAATAATAAAAATAAAGGGTTAATATATTTAAATAAATGTTATTTTTATTATTTATTATTTATAAATATTTTAATAAAAAAACACTGGTTTAATAAAAACGTCTTAATTAATTAATCTAGCTAAGCTTGTTTATTTATAAACATTGTTTATATAAATGGTGTTTAAAAACGTTGTTAGCTAAAAGCTGTTAGCTAACGTTATTACGTTACGTCATGCTACATTATTTAAACCCTGTTATATTTAAATATTTATAAAATATATTATTATTATTATATAAATATTTTTTTAATATTTTTAATATTTTTAATAAAGTTAATTTAAATAATAAAAATAAACGGGTAATAAATTTAATACAACTAAAATAACCTTTATTTAAATATATTAACCCTTTATTTTTATTATTTATTTTTTATTTTTTAGCCTTTACTTTTAAGTTTTTACTAACTAAATTTAGTTAGTATAATTAATTTAAGTTAGTTTAAGTTTGCTTATTAATTAACTTATTTAAGTTTAAGTTTACTTAATGATTAACTTAAACTTAATTTAGTTAATAAATTATAACCTTGTTTTAAGTATAAAAAATAAATAGCTTAAAAGGTTTTTAACTATTTAATTATTTATTAAATTATAACGTTAATAAAATAATTATAATTTAAAACGATTATATAAAACTTATATATAATAAAAACATTTAATATTAATAACTATTTATAGGTTTAATTAATATTGTAATATATTGGTTCGATGTTATTTTAACTATAGTCTAGGTTTAGCTTTCACTGGCTTTACTCCTAGATTTTTACTTTCCTTTAGTCACCATTGATCAAACCGATCCAAGTTCATGACCTTGTCCCATACTGCTACAAAGTCCTTAATAAATTTAGCTTTTCCATCCGAGCTGCCATATACCTCCGCGATAGCACGAAGCTCGGCCTGAGCGCCGAATATCAAATCCACACGTGATGCTGTCCACTTCTTCTCACCCGTCTTCCGGTCGAGGCCGTCGAAGATCTCGTTATCGGAGCCGGTGGACTTCCACTCTGTGTTGACATCCAAGAGGTTCACAAAGAAGTCATTTGTCAGTAGGCCAGGCTGTTTGGTTAACATGCCCACGGTAGAGCCATCGTAGTTGGCTCCTAAGACACGCAGGCCACCCAGCAGCACAGTCATTTCAGGGGCTGAGAGCGTGAGTAGCTGCGCCTTGTCGACCAATAAGGATTCCGTCTTCACTCGGGCAGTCGATTTACCATAGTTTCGGAACCCATCGGCGAGTGGCTCGAGATGACCGACAGATACCACATCGGTTTGCTCCTGAGACGCATCCGTTCGTCCAGGCTTGAAGGGCACGGAAACACCAGATGCCTTCTCTACTGCAGCCACGCCAGCAAGTACAATCAGATCGGCAACCGAGACTTTCTTGGGTGCGCTGGCCTCATTGAAGCGTTTCTGGATGTTTTCCAACGCCCCGATGGCCTTTTCTAGCTGTAAGTGGCTGTTGATTGCCCAGTCCCGCTGAGGCGCTAGGCGGATACGAGCGCCGTTGGCACCGCCGCGCTTGTCACTACCGCGGAAAGTAGAAGCTGATGCCCAAGCCAGAGATACCAGATGGGAAGTGTTTAACTCGACAGCTAGTATCTCCTTCTTTAGGGCTGCGATATCCTGGTCATCGACAAGGGCGTGGTTCACGGCTGGGATCGGGTCTTGCCAGATCAGTTCCTCTTTAGGAACCTCCGGGCCCAAGTAAAGAACCGCTGGTCCAAGGTCACGGTGAAGCAGCTTAAACCAGGCGCGGGCAAAGGCGTCGGCAAACTGGTCCGGGTTCTCCAGGAACCGGCGGGAAATCTTCTCGTACTCGGGGTCAAAGCGGAGTGACAGATCAGTGGTCAACATTTTGGGCAAGTGCTTCTGGGCAGGGTCAAAGGCATCGGGAATGATGGCTTCAGCATTCTTGGCCACCCACTGATGGGCACCAGCCGGACTCTTGGTAAGCTCCCACTCGAACCCGAACAGGTACTCGAAGAATTGGTTGCTCCATTTTGTCGGGGTCTTAGTCCAGATCACTTCTAGGCCGCTGGTGATAGTGTGTGGCCCCTTTCCAGAGCCATGAGTGTTACTCCAGCCGAGACCCTGCTGCTCGATTGGGGCAGCTTCTGGTTCACTACCGACATGTTCCTTGGGGGCGGCGCCATGGGTTTTGCCAAAAGTATGACCGCCGGCGATCAATGCAACGGTTTCCTCGTCATTCACTGATGGCATCGAGTCAGCAATTCCGAACAGCAATTAAAAAGGTGTCTAAAGGCGAATTAAAAAGCCGAAACAGGCATCATTCGCCAGTGCCCGGTCACCACAATGATGCCGGGGACATAGCTCGAGAATAGCAGGGCTGATTCGTGAAACCAGTATAGAAGACACATAACGGAGTCGTTTCGGCCGAACCCAAAGGTAGGGGTGAGGGAGCTACTTACTTGCCATGCGGCCAAACGTATCGCGGATATCGTGGGCTGCCGCAACGGGATCCGGAACGCCATCAGGTCCTTCAGGGTTTACATAGATTAACCCCATATGAGCGGCAGCTAGCGGCTTCTCGAGCTCGCCAGAGTGGACTTCGCCCTCGGGATTTTCGTCCGAGGAAATGACGCCGTGACCTGCAAGACCGGCGCGGCCTTTGGCGTACCGAATGTCGTTTCCTAGCCAGGTGTTTTCGCCACCCCAGTAGGGAATCTCATCAGCCTCCCAAGTGTCCTTGCGGCCGCCGGCGAAGCCGAAGGTCTTGAAGCCCATAGATTCGAGGGCAACGTTACCCGTCAGCAGGAGAAGGTCTGCCCAGGAGATCTTGTTGCCATACTTCTGCTTGATAGGCCACAGCAGGCGGCGTGCTTTGTCAAGACTTACATTGTCGGGCCAGCTGTTCAGGGGAGCAAAGCGCTGCTGGCCGGCGCCGCCACCGCCGCGACCGTCAAAGACACGGTAGGTACCAGCACTATGCCAGGCCATTCGGATAAAGAGGCCGCCGTAGTGACCGAAGTCGGCCGGCCACCATTCCTGGGAGTCGGTCATGAGGTCGTGCAGGTCCTTCTTGAGCGCAGCATAGTCAAGGGACTTGAAGGCCTCGGCATAGTCGAACTCTTTGTCTAGTGGGTTAGAGGAGGGGTTGTGTTGGCGAAGGATGTTCAAGCGTAGCTGATCAGGCCACCAGTCTCGGTTTCTGGTGCCAGCACCGGCCACGTTGGCCTTGACGGGGCAACTGGACTCTGCCATGATGCTGCTGCTGCTTGCAGTGCGGAAGAAGAAGGAGAAATCGAGACGTCGGACTCGCGCGCAAATAGTACGCGGGAGGCAGGCTTGGGCTTGGGCTTGGGCTTGGGACGTGACAAAGGTGCGGTAGCAGGACTTGATCATGCCAATGTCAGGGGGAGACCAAGAGCAATACGTATGAAGGAGGAAGAACAAGAAGAGGTGGCTGCTGGGAGGATCGTCAGCGACGGCGGGCAACCCCGCACTTTATAAGCGCAAAGGCCATCGGGCCATTGGGTGACGCGGGTACTTGGATAGGATGCTCGCCGTGCTGGGCAGGGTCGCTGCCCAGCCAGTCGGGTGGCTGGTTCTCGGTGGTCTCATGTATAAGTAGGTACAGTGCAGTAGTCCATCCAGCACGGTAGCGCGTCTCAGTCATGAGCGTGGTCTCTCTCTCCCCTCGCTCCTCTCTCTCTCGTCTCGCAGCAGGCGCCCCCCACAACCAGGGTCCGCCGGGGGCGCAACTGCAGGGGCGGCCCCACGCCCGCCCATGTGCGAGTCGTTCGGTGTGGTGTCTTCTAAGACGGAGGGTTCCGGGGGTCGTTCGGCAACTGTGGGTTCTGGGCCGCGTTTGGTTTGGTCTGGTCTGGTCTGGTCTGGGGAAGTGTGAAGGCGACCTGCATTACCCCTCTTCTCCCTCGCAGAGACCGCCGACTAGGTACTTAGTCAGTAAGCTAGCTACGTGCACCAAGTACTTACTTGCACACAACATGCAGAGTCCAGGACATGACTGATCATCTTCGCGGCGTGTCACGCCACTTCCCTCCATTCACTAATGGATCGGCTCCTTGGTACGGGGCAGCGCATGCATGGATGCTCTAACCATCCAGCCCGGTAGAGTGCCCCCTCGGTTGGCACTGCCCTTGGTACCGTGGGCTGTTGGTGGCAGCAGCCCCGACGGCTGTGCCGATGCCGCGCCCATCGTCGACACAGCTCATGGCCGGTGCCAGTCTCGCCTTGGCGTGTCTGTATGTAATGCATCTTGTGCTATTCGTCGCAGAGACAGACTCGTGCGACGTCCGATGCGGGGTAGCGGCAAGCCAAGGTCAACCAGAGCGTGTCGCTGCGATCGCCGGTGAACCCCGCCTCGTCCGCCTCGTCCGCATCGTCCGCATCGTCCGCACCTCCGCACCGTCCGCATCTCTGGCTCCAGGGGCATCGCTAGACTATCTATCTAGTCTACAGTGGGCTGTCTACCTACTCTTTCGTCCAGATCGCCCCGGCACCGACAGCTCGTACTGTGCATACAAGCGATCTCCCCCTCTGCAGCACAACATCAGCGAAGATGTACACTATGTGTTCGTTGACACACCCATGAATCGCCCATCGACACCACGGCTGCACAGTATCCGGATAGTTGATTCAGTGGCGCATGGCGAGCCTATCGAACTGTCGCCCATTGATTGATAGCGCTTAGCCCACCAACCAAATTTTGGTTACTGTTTATAGCTTTGAATTCTGCTCTCGGACCAAGTTCGGCGCGCTCTCGGAAGGAGGTCTAGCAATCGCGGCCTGTCTGTTATGTTACAGCAGTAGATATTATTCTCTCGTGATGCTATTGAAGTCTCGCATGAGCTGCCATTCCACACAGCGCATGGCTGATTGCAGGGAAACGATGGCTCTAACAATCGGCTAAAGGTTCGGCTGTGCGCGTTCTCCGCGTCACTTGCTCGTATCCTGTACAGATGAAAGAAAGTAAGTGATTGGATAATGTAGGTATTGCATGGTGCGTACCTACCTAGTTTAAGACAATTAAAGTGGACGCAATAATTAAGGACAAAAGCGTAAACAACTAGAAGTAACCAATAGCAAAACAAAAGTCTGTGGGTGTGTTGTACTACTTACTACTTACTACTGTAAATCTAGCGCGGGGCTTTTTTTCTAGGGAAGAAAAAGGAAACCGAACAACACAGTAGCATAAAGCACATGTGACCTCGCTAGGGGTCGAACCTAGAATCTCCTGATTACTTGTCTAAAGATCTATTTGGACGGATCATCCTCGTAGTTAAAAGCCTTGCCATTGGGCCACGAGGCCTATTATATCACTATTTAAGTATTAAATTTTATGTATAAAGTGCTATATTGCGCACCACTATATATAAAGTTAATAAGTAGTATTACTATATATAAAGGTTAAATTAAAATTAACAAAAGCTTATAATATAAAAAGCTATAAATAATATAAATAAATAAAGTTTAATAGTTAAATAAAAAATATTTTAAGTTATTAATAATATAATAAAAACATATTAATAACATAAAAATTAAAGTTAATAATTAAATAATAAATTAAAATAATTAAAATTTTATAAAAGGCTAGCTTTTTAATTTAACTTAAAAATTAATATATAAACTTATAATATAACTTTTAAAGTAAATATATATAAAAAGCTAAATAACAAGGTTAATGACGTTATAATAACGTTAGCTAATAGCTTTTAGCTAACAATGTACCTTTAAATACCGTTTATATAAACAATATTTATAAATAAACAAGCTTAGCTAAATTAATTAATTAAAACCAGGGTTGTGATTTAGTGAATAATTTAGTAACTAAAAACTTAATAAGTTAGTTAGTAGCTAAACTTAAACTTAAAAATTAAGTTTTAAGTTAGTTAGTAAGCAAACTTAAACTTAATAAGTTAGTTAGTACTTAAACTTAGATTAACTTAATGAGTTTTTAGTGAATAATTTAATAATTTAAAAAACTTAAGCTTTTATTTTTAAATTATTATTTATTATTATTTATTATTATTTATTATTATTTATTATTATTTATTATTATTTATTATTATTTATTATTATTTATTATTATTTATTAT
>MU383325.1:0-14415 GCA_022495125.1 Xylaria acuta | reverse complement strand
TTAAATAAAAACTTCCGGGTTATAATATTATAAAAGATTTTAAAATAAAAATAAATTTAAAACATTAAAAAAAAGGTTATTTTTAACTAAAAATTGTAATATATTATTATAAACTTTAGTTTTATTAAAAAAAAGGTTTTAAATAAGACTAGCAGTATAAGGTCTTTTTTAACTTATTAAATTAAAAAAAATTTAAAAAAATGTGTTGTATTAAAACCTAATAAATAAATATAAAATTAGCTAATATAATATAAATAAATAAAAAATAAAATAACTAACGTTTTTTTATAAACAATTCATAGTTTATATTATAAGCAATAAATAGGTATTTTAATTAATAGTGGTGTTAAAAATTAAAACTTTAAAAACTAGCAACTTTAACAGTTGTTATATATTTACACCTAAAAATTAAAACCGTTAATATAAATAAATTAATAAATAAAATAAACAAATAAATAAATAAACTTATATAATATATTTAATTGTTATTTTTTTATAAATTATAAAATTAATAAGTAATAAAGTTCGAATAAAAAGGCCTTTTTTAAAAATATCAATATTAGTTTTAAGAATTTTTAAATAAAAGTTTAGTTTATTTTGTTTTAAATGAATAGTATTTATAAAAAAATAGATTTAAAATTATTGTTACTAGTAGTAATAATAAAATTTTAAGTAGATTAAGTTTTAAAAATATTAAAAAAAGATATTTTATATTATTAATATATAAATAATAATAATAAAAGTAAAAGTATAATATAATAGCTTTAATAGTAGTAGTTAATATGTAAAAATATAACATATAATAGCATAAAAGCAAAAAAAACAATAGTTAAAATATAAAAAACAAGCTTTAATATATAAAATATTATATATTATAGTAAATAAAATATAAATAAGTGATTATTAATATATAGCTTAAAAATTAGTATATTATAAATTAATGTTTATAAATTAAATAATTATAAATTAGGTTTTATAAATTAAATTATTATAAATTAATCTATTATAAATTAATAAATTAGCAATAAACATTAAACAAACAACCAATTAAAAAAAATATTATAAATCTATATATTATAAATAACTATATTATAAATTAATATATTAGCAATTAATATATTAATAATTAACATATTAAAAATTAATATATTAACCATTAATATATTAGCAATTAATACATTAGCAATTAATACATTATAAATTAATACATTAGTAATCAATACACTAGAAATCTATACATTAACAATTAAAATCGATTAATAATTATGAAATATTAAAAAATAAACTTTTCTATAAATAATTAAGCTTTTTGCTACACTTACAACTCTTTTGATTTTTATTAAGCTATTTATGTACTATATTATATTTAGATCAACTTTTATTTATTATTTTAATACCTTTTATATATATTTTTACAACCTTTACTTTTTTTTATAGTTAACCCTTTTTTAAAGTTTATTTTGTTTTATTTATTTATTAATATAATTTTTATAAATTATTATTCTTTTTATACCCGTTTACTTATACCGCTTTTTTATAATATATTCAATTTTTTTTTCGAACAACGTATAATGTTTAATGTTTAATTATTTTTAAAATAACGTAAGTTTTTATTTTAAACTTTACATTTAATTTAATATTTTTAAGTTATACTAACCAACGTATAGTTATAAAAGCTTTTTCATAATATATAATTAAGCTTTTATTTAACTTATAATATATTTATATATAAAATATTAATATGTTTGTTTATTAAAACACTTTTATAACTTAAACTAATTTAAATATAAAAATAATAACTATATATTTTATTTATAGAAAGTAAATTATTTATAAAATATAGTAAGTATTATTAATATAACCTAAAATATTTAAATTAATTATTTAATAGTAATATTTATACGATCGTTTATATACAAATATCTTTTTAAATAATAATATATATATAAGTTTATAACTGTTTATAATTATACGTTAGATTAACAGTTTATAAAGAGGTAAAATATTTATAAAAAAATTATATATAGGTTAAAAAATCGAATATTTTATATAAAATTATATTTAAGTAAGTTTTTTTAATTATAAATTATTTTAGTTATTAATATTTACTTATATTTGTTTAAGTAATAAAATTTAAAAAGGTTAATAAAACAATTAAATCTTGTTATAATATTAACAACATAAATAAATTGTTATAAATAAACTTTAAATTATTATTAATTTATATTTATAATTTATAATTAATCCAATAAATTTAATAAATAACTATAATAATTTAATAAATAATAATAATAAATAAATAATAATAAATAATAATAACAAATAAATAATAATTAATAAATAATAAATAATAATAAATAATAATAAATAATAATAAATAATAATTTAAAAATAAAAGCTTAAGTTTTTTAAATTACTAAATTATTTACTAAAAACTCATTAAGTTAGTCTAAGTTTAAGTACTAACTAACTTATTAAGTTTAAGTTTGCTTACTAACTAACTTAAAACTTAATTTTTATGTTTAAGTTTAGCTACTAACTAACTGATTGAGTTTTTAGTTACTAAATTATTCACTAAATTATAACCCTGGTTATAACAAAGATTTTTTTAGCTTTATAATAACAAACTTAAACGTTAATAATAAATAATAGTTTAATATTATAATTTTATTAAATTGTTTTAAATTTATTATTATTTTGTTTTTATAAACGCTATTAACTTCATTATGCTATTAAAACTAAATAGCTAAATAAAATAAGTTATTTTATATAGTTTATTTTTAATAGAGTTAATGACGTAGCTAATAACGTTAGCTAACAGCCTTTAGCTAACAGCGTTTCTTTAAACACCGTTTTAATAAGTGCAATACAGGTTATAAAGTAAAAACGAAAATATCGATTTAAAGAAAAAGAACATAAATAAATATTGTTAAACAAGCTAGTAATATTTGTATATATAAGCTATCTATGGGTTAGCTGTTGCTAGGTGCCCGCTTTATAAGGCGGGGTACTACTAGCAATAGCTTTGTTAAACGTATAACCTTTTAAGGGCTTTTATTAAAATACCGGGGTATTAAAAAATCTTTGCTAACTTTAACAACTAGTATATAATAATCTAATACTTTTTTTTTGTTAATTGTTTTTTTGTTAATAAAAGGCCTATGATTTTTAAGTTTTTTCGTTATAAGCCTTTTTGCTGCTAGTTTTCTAGCTACCTATTTTTTAGCTACCGGTTTTTTTGCTATAAATTTTTATGCTATACATTTATTTATTATAAGCTCTTTTTAAAGCCTAGTGATACGTTTTATTTAAACGGGGGCAAGTAGTAGCTATGCTATAGGTAGCTATACTATAGGTAGCATAGATTTAAAAAATAAACTTTTATAAAGTTTTCTACAATGTTTAAAAATAGTTCTGGGTTTTTAATTAATAGCTTTAATAGTAAGTTAAATAAAAGTTAGTTCAATATTAACAATTAAGCTTAAAAAAACTTTTTTATTTTTAATATTTAGTTATAAACTATATCCATTTTAGAATTAAAACAATATTTTAAAATATACTTTATTTTATATATTTTTTTATTATTTTTATTTTTACTATTAAAACTTTAATTTGCTTTAATAAGTTTTTAAAAAAGTACAGTTCGATAAAAAATGTTTTTATTACTTTTTATTAGGGTTATGATTTAAGTTTGAGTTTTTTAAGTTATTTAAGTTACTAACTCAAACTTAAATTATTTATTAAAACTTAAACTTAGTTAAGTTAGTCTAAGTTTAAATTTTTAATAAATAATTAAGTTTAAGTTTGCTTATTAACTAACTTAAACAAATACTTTTTATATATATTTTATATATAAAAAGTACTTTGTTTAAGTTTTAAGTTTTAAGTTACTAATTTAATTATTTATAATTTTTAAGTTTAAGTTTGCTTACTAACTAACTTAAACTTAAAACTTTGAGTTTAAGTTTGCTTATTAACTAACTTATTAAGTTTTTAGTCATTAAATTATTTACTAAATCACAACCCTGCTTTTTATTAAGCGTAATTATACTACAAAAACAACGGGGTATATATAGTAATAAAATAGGAAGTTTAATTTATTAGCTAAGTTTTCGACTTTTTGTTTAATAGTTTATAAGCTAGTACGTTAATATTAATATTTTTTAAAAAGTTTTTTAAACAAATAATAATTATTAAGGTTGTGATTTAATGAATAATTTAGTAACTAAAAACTCAATAAGTTAGTTAATAAGCAAACTTAAACTTAAAGTTTAAAGTTTAAATTAGTTATTAGCTAAACTTAAACTTAAAAATTATAAATAATTAAATTAATAACTTAAAACTTAAAACTTAAACGAAATACTTTATATATATAAAATATATATAAAAAATATTTGTTTAAGTTAGTTAGTAAACAAACTTAAACTTAATTATTTATTAAAAATTTAAATTTAAACTAACTTAACTAAGTTTAAGTTTTAGTAAATATTCTAAGTTTAAGTTAGTAAGTTAAAAAACTTAAAAAACTTAAACTTAAATCATAACCCTAGTAATTATTATATAGTTAGAAAAAAAATTTATTTTTTAGTAACAATTTTAAAAATTAATACTTATTATTATATTATTTTTTAGATTAAGTAGCTATAAAGTTTATAGCTAACTTAGTATTTTATTATAAATAATTATATAACGTTTATATTTTTTAAAAAATGCGGTTATTAGTATATTTTATTTTTATATTAAAAAGACCTAATAACGTAAAGCTAAATAGCTATTTATACAAAGTAGATTATATAGCTTATAAACGCGCAAAATTAAAGTTTTATTATAAAATAAAAATTAATTTAATTTAGTTACATTTAAGGTTAGTAAGATGGTAATAACGTATTATAATGTTTATTGTTTAGTTTTTTTGTTCGGATAAATTGTTTTTTTGTAAATAATATATAATAGTTATTAATAGTTTAGTACTTAAGGCTTTTTATATATTTTTTAAAAAGTTTAACGTAAATTTACGATTATAATTTAACATAATATTTTTTAGAACATTTTAGTTGTTTAGTAATAAATATTTAATTAAAATTGTTATTTAGTTTTTAGCGGTATATTTTTTATTTTTAAAAATAAGTAAGGTTTGCTTAAACGTATAAGCAAATATTATAAATATCTTTTAAGTTTATAATTTTCATATTTATGTATAATTTTTTTAATTAAAATAAAATAACTAAACTTAGCTTTTTAATAGTTTTAGTTTTTTAATAATATTAAAAACTTTAACATAAAACAAAATATAAAAAACATATAATTATTTAACCAAAAATTAAATAAATATTTTAATTTTGCTTAAAGTTTTTAAACTAATGTTTGATTTTAAAGCAAAATTAAAAATAATATTTAAAGCTTATAATTAAGGTTATGATTTAGTAAATAATTTAGTAACTAAAAACTTAATGAGTTAGTTAATAAGCAAACTTAAACTTAAAGTTTTAAGTTTAAGTTAGTTAGTAAGCAAACTTACACTTAAAAATTATAAATAATTAAATTAATAACTTAAAACTTAAAACTTAAACAAAGTACTTTTTATATATAAAATATATATAAAAAATACTTGTTTAAGTTAGTTAGTAAGCAAACTCAAACTTAATTATTTATTAAAAATTCAAACTTAGACTAACTTAAATAACTTAAAAAACTCAAACTTAAATCATAACCCTGCTTATAATAAAACAATAAAATATTATAAAAATATTATTAAAAATAACTTTAATTAAAAACTATTAATAAAACTAAATTATAAGCCAATTTAACTTTATTTTAGCTAGCGTAAATATTACGTTTAAAATATATTAAATATTAGTATTATTTAAAAAAACTTTTTAATAAAGAATTAATTAAAAACATTGTTGCTTATTTAATAATAATTATTTCGGACTATTAACTGGCCGAAAAATAGCTTAAAATAATTATATAAATTAAAAAAAACAATAACTTTAAACTATTAACGACTAAATTAAACCTATGTTAAAAAAAAAGTAATAAAAACTTTATAATTGTTTAAAAGTATAAAATATAACGTTAGGATTTTTTTTAAATATAATTAAATATTTAGTAATATATATAAGTTTTATTTTTTTAGCATTATTAAATAATGTTGTTACAGTTTTTAAATATTAGCTAAACTATTATTATAATATATTAGCTTTAATACCGCTAAAAATAACAACATTAATAGCAGCAAACAATATAATTAAAATAGCCGACATTATAAAATATAAAAAAAATATATATTTAATAACGTTTTTAACGTTTTCACAAAAAAAATCTTATAAACATAATATGAATATAATTTAATATATAATATTTTGTTTTAAAAATAAAACAAAAACTTCGTTATATATTAAAAATATAATATTGTTACTATATAGCTAAATAGCTATTAAAAAACGCATGTAAAATAAATTTATTGCTAATAGCTTTAAGGGTAAATATATAATACTATATATTTAAATATATTAATAATAAAAACGCTATTAACTTAAACTTTTAGTTTTTATAAAATAGAATATTAATGGCTAAAAGTATAGTTAACATAAATATAATATTATATATAACGTAAAAACTTTTATAAAAAAACGTTAATATTATTAGTAAAATAAATAAAAATATACTTAAACTATTTATTAATAAAATTAATAAAGCAATAAGTTTAACTTATTTTACTAACAATATTAAAACTAATTATTAAACAATAATAACTATAAAAATTAAAAACGTTGTTAAAAAATATTTTATAACTTTAATAAAATATAAACTATTAAAAATATAATAAATAATAAAAATAAGCTTTAGTTTTAGATTTATATTATAAAAACAAATAATAATTAATTGAATAAATAATTTATTTTTATTAAAACAAGCGTAGCAACGTAAAAACCTAAAATTGCAAATATTAGTTAACGCTAAAAAAATTATTATATTTACTTAAAAAATAGCTTACTTGCTATTTTATAATTTGGTAAAAATACGGTTAAAAAAGTTAATAAAAAAGGCTAGGTTATTATAAAAGTTATTATTAGAAAAGGTATAAAAGTTTTTATTGTTGGCTAATAAGCTAACGTAGCTAGCAAGCTTTAAACGTAATATTAACATTTTTTTTTACTAATATAATCTTTATATTAATATTTTTTTTAGGCAGATTAATTTTATTTAACAATGTTGCTATTTAATTAATTAACAATATATTAATTTAATGATATTGTTGTTATTTTATTAATTAATAATTTATTAATTTAATTACATGCTTTTTTTATATTTAAGTTATTCTTAATTTATTTATAAGCTTTTTGTATATTTAGGATTATACGGATAAAATAGAAGGCAACAATAAGAACGTTGTTTTTTTTTTTGCTAAAAGGGTAGATGATAGGGTTTGGATAATATAATGTAATGACGTTAGTATAACGTTAGCCAGGGTTGTGATTTAAGTTTGAGTTTTTTAAGTTATTTAAGTTATTAACTCAAACTTAGATTATTTACTAAAACTTAAACTTAGTTAAATTAGTCTGAGTTTAAATTTTTAATAAATAATTAAGTTTGAGTTTGCTTACTGACTAACTTAAACAAGTACTTTTTATATATATTTTATATATAAAAAGTACTTTGTTTAAGTTTTAAGTTTTAAGTTACTAACTTAATTATTTATAATTTTTAAGTTTAAGTTTGCTTACTAACTAACTCAAACTTAAAACTTTAAGTTTAAGTTTGCCTACTGACTAACTCATTGAGTTTTTTAGTGAATAATTATTTACTAAATCACAACCCTGACGTTAGCTAATAGCCTTTGGCTAACAGCGGTTCTAGACACTATTTATATAAATAATGTTTGTAGATAAACAAGCTTAGTTAAATCAATGAATTAAGACGTTTTTATTAAACTAGTGTTTTTTTATTAATAAATAAATAAGTGTTATTTTTGTTGCATTAAATCTATTACCCGTTTATTTTTATTATTATTTTTTAATGTTTTTAACAATATTTTTAATAAATTTAATAAAGTTAATTTAAATAATAAAAATAAACGCGTAATAGATTTAATACAACAAAAATAACAATTATTTAAATATATTAACCGTTTATTTTATTTTAATTTTTTTTTTTAGCCCTTACCCTTAAGGTTTTACTACCTAAATATAGTTAGTATAACTAATTTTAGTTAGTGAGAGAGATAGTTTGGGTAGTAAAATAAAGCTTGATTAAAAGGAAAGGAGAGGGTGTTTCGCAAACAGATCTACGAAGTGGATATGTTTGCGAGCACACTCTGTGTGCTAGGTGGCTGCTAACTAACAGTTGTTGCTAGGTGGCAGCCCTGCGGGGCTGCCCCCAATGGTAACGCCTCTATCTACAGTATAGACCCCCTAGGGGTCTGTATTAGTTAGTTATTAAGCAAACTTAAACTTGAATTAATTATTAAAAACCTAAACTTAAAGTAACTTATTTAAGTTTAAGTTTATTAGCTAAATTAAGTTTTGTGTTAGTTAATAAATATTTAAAAATATTTAAACTTAAATTATAACCCTAAGTAAAATAAATAGGTATAAAAAAGCAAAATGAGGCTTTCTAATAATGTTGTCCGTTTTAAAAAGGATGAAATATTTTAGCTTATATTAATTATTAAAGGTTATAAGGCAAAAATAATTAAAAAATTGTATAAATATTAACATTTAAACAAAATATATAGGTATAAAGAAAAAGAATTAAGCTTTCTAGTAGTGTTATTTGTTTTGAAAAATATTAAATATTTAAAGCTATATAAAGTGTTAAAAATAAGGGGACAAAAATAATTAAGAAAAAATAAAAATATTAATATTTAAATCAAATATATAGGTGTAAAGAGAAAAAATCGGGCTTTTTAGTAAGGTTATCCGTTATTAAAAATATTAAATATTTAAAGCTATATTAATTATTAAACGGTATAAGGTAAAAATGATAAAGAAAATTTATGAATATTAATATTTAAACAAAATATATAGGTATATGTAAAAAAAATTACGCTTTTTAATAGTGTTAGCTGTTATAAAAAATATTAGAGATTTAAAGCTATGTATATTGTTAAATATAAGTAGGCAAAAATAATTGAAAGAATATAAAACTATTAATATTAAAGTAAAATATATAGGTGTAAAAAGAAAAGATCGGGCTTTTTAGTAGTGTTAGCTGTTTTAATTAATATTAAGAATATAGGTTTAAATTAAATATTAAACGTTAAAAAGTAAAAAAATTAAAATTAAAAAAAACGTTATTATAAATAAATGTTATATATAGGGTTGTGATTTAGTGAATAATTTAATAACTAAAAACTTAATGAATTAGTTAATAAGCAAACTTAAACTTAAAGTTTTAAGTTTAAGTTAGTTACTAGCTAAACTTAAACTTAAAAATTATAAATAATTAAGTTAATAATTTAAAACTTAAAACTTAAACGAAATACTTTTTATATATAAAATATATATAAAAAATACTTGTTTAAATTAGTTAGTAAACAAACTTAAACTTAATTATTTATTAAAAATTCAAACTTAGACTAACTTAACTAAGTTTAAGTTTGCTTACTAACTAACAACTTAAACTATCTTAAGTTAATTAGTAAGCAAACTTAAAGATAGGGGCTAAAAATTAAAAATTAAATAATATAAAATAAAGGGTTAATATAATTAAAATAATAATAATAAAGGGTAATTTAATAGGTTAGTTGTTTATTTTCATTATTTTTATTAAATTAATTATTAAATTTTGCATTTTAAAATAATAATAATAAAATATTAAAGCGTTATTTATATAAATATTTAAACATTTATAAAAAATAAACTATAAATATTAAAAATAAACGGGTGCCTTATTTAATTACCCTTTATTTTTATTATTTAATTTTTAATTTTTAGCCCTTACATTTAAGTTTTTTAAGTTATTAATTATTTACTAAAAACTCATTGAGTTAGTTTAAGTTTATTTATTAACTAACTTATTAAGTTTAAGTTTGCTTACTAACTAGCTTATTAAGTTTTTAGTTATTAAATGATTCACTAAATCATAACCTTAATAGCTAAAATAAAAATTAAATATAATATTAAATATAACTTAATATACTTTAAAATAAAAAATATAACTTATTTAAAAACTTACTATAAAAATAGTTGGTTTAAAAAACGAAACTTTTTATAGTAATAAAAAAATTAAACTTATATATAAATTAAATTTGTTATAATATAAACAAATATTAAGTAATTTTAATAGTATAATTATTTTAACGTTAAAAATAATAATTTGTTTAGTAAAAAATATTTTTTATTAAAATAAATATTTATTAATAAAAATAATAAAAACTATATATTATATAAAAAAAAATACTAAAAAATTAATTATTAAATTTAATAAAATGTAATTTATAACGTTCAATAAATTACAAATTAACAAAGCAACTAAATTAAATAATAATAAGCTAATTAAAATGATATAGTGAAAACAAAATTAAGAAATAATAAATATAAGTTTTTAAACAAATATTTATTTATTAATATAAAAAACTATATAAGAAATAAAGCTAAACAAACAAATAACATAAACTTAATATAATTTATATAAAAAAATAGCCGGGCTTAAAAAAATAGTAACGTTTTATTATTATGTAGGTTATTAGTATATAATTTATTAACAACAATTTTATACTATATATTTGTTTTGTATGCTAATTAAAAGTTTTCTTTTTAGTTTTTATTTATAATAGCTTTTGCTATATGTTTAATAATATTTTATATAAAATTTAGGACTGCAAGTTTATTAGAGCGCTTTAGTTTGCTTTTGCTATTTATTATATTTTATATAGCGGTAAGCTAACTAAACGTATTAAATATATAGTTAAAGCAGCTTAGCAAATAATAGATTTGCAAGCTATATTATAATAAATAAACGGAAGAATTTATTAATTGATTGTTAGCTCGGTTAGTGGCTAACATATTTATTAAAGTTTAATTGATAATGTTTTTTATTAAAAAGTAATTTATAAAAATAATAACGTAGTGTTTATTTAAATATATTGTTATATAAAGCTTTTTTACTGCTTATATTAAATATGCTATTTTTTGTTTAAAAAGCTTATATTTTATTGTTGTTAATAATAAAAACTAATTTAAATATAGTATAGGCTTTATTTTTATATATAGTATATGTTTGTGAAGATTTATTTAACGTTTTTTATTATAGAAAAAATTATAATTTTAAAACTTTGCCTTAAGTAGTTATTAACTTATATTTTTATAACAGTTTTGCTAGCTTAACGTCGTAAAAAATAAAGTTATAAAAAAAATACTAGTATTAAAATATTGTTTAAAAGTTTATAGGTTTTTTAAGAATATAATTTGCTTAAATATTTAAATATACTTTGCTATAGTAAATATTATTAGTACGTTAATATAAAAACTAAAAGGTTTAACCAATAAATAACTAATAAAGGATTTTTTTAGCAATATAATAATATTTTTTGTTTAAAAAAGTTTAAAAATAATGTTTAAATATTAAATATATTTTTTATATATATTAAAATAAATAATAATATTGTTAATAAAACAACAATAAAAATAAAAATAAAAATAAAATAACTTATTAATAAATTTTTATATATATTTAAGCAAATTACAATATTTTATGAAAGCTACGTTAAATTTTTTTATTTTTTATAGACTAATAATAATAAACTTATTTTTATAGTTTAAATAAACTTTAAACTAATAAAAAAATCTAGTTATATTTATATAAATAACGTATTTGTTGCTTTATAAGCTACTAATTATTTTGCTTTATAATAAAAAAAATAGTTATTAAAGATTATTATTTTATTAAACTATGATAAATTAATAATTATTTAGCTTTTATTTATATTAAATTTTTTTTAAAAAAACGAACATAAAATATATAAATAGTATAATTTCTTTTTTTATATAGCTTATTTTATAAAGCTTATTATAAATTTTATTAAATATTTATATAGTTTTATAACTAAAAAAATATACTTTAATATTTAACTTTGTTTTTTATTAGTTATTAATAAAAATGATTTTTAACTATTAGTTTTTTAAAATATTAACTTTATTTTAATCGATTTAAATATTATAAGCTTTAATTATTTTAGTAAACTTAGCTACTTTAGTTGTTTATTTAATATAAATATAAATTTTATTTTTTATAACGTTTTTTAAAAAACCGGTAGGTATTTTAATGCTAAACGTTGTATAAGTTTTTAAAATTTTAGTTTAAAAGGTTTATTTAATATTAGAATATATAGCTTAATTAAGGAAATATTATTTATGTTTATAATAATATTAAATATAACGTTTATAAAAAGTATATTTATAATTTATAAATTAGCTATAAACGTTTAAAAATTAATATTAATAGCGTAAACGTTAGTTTTAGTAAGCGCTACTATAAAAGTTATAAGATTTCCTAGCTTATTTATATATACTGCTATTTTTGCTTAAGATATATTATTAGTAGCTATTAGGGTTATAATTTAAGTTTGAATTTTTTGAGTTTTTTGAGTTATTAACTTAAACTTAGATTATTTACTAAAACTCAAACTTAGTTAAGTTAGTTTAAGTTTAAATTTTTAATAAATAATTAAGTTTAAGTTTGCTTACTAACTAACTTAAACAAGTACTTTTTATAAACTTAGTTAAGTTAGTTTAAGTTTAAATTTTTAATAAATAATTAAGTTAAGTTTGCTTACTAACTAACTTAAACAAATACCTTTTATATATATGTTATATATAAAAAGTACTTTGTTTAAGTTTTAAGTTTTAAGTTATTAATTTAATTATTTATAATTTTTAAGTTTAAGTTTAAAAATGTTAATATTTCAATAAAATATATAGGTATAAAAAAGATTAAGCTTTTTAGTAATATTGTTTGTTTTTTAAAATATTAAATATTTAAAGCTATATTAATTATTAAAGCTTATAAAGCAAAAATAATTAAAAAAATTTATAAATATTAATATTTAAATAAAATATAGAGGTAAAAAAAAGAATCGGGCTTTTTAATAATGTTAGCTGTTTTAAACAATATTAACAATATAGGTTTAAATTAAATATTAAACGTTAAAAAGTAAACAAAAAAATAAAATAAAAACGTTATTATAATTAAATTTTATATATTTAAATCGAGGGTAATATTAAATTAACATATAATATATTAACAATAATATAAAAATATACATTAGTAAACAATATGATGCACTAAGCTAGGGAGGAGCCCTCCGAAGGAGGGGTCCACCTACAGCACAGCCACTCCGTGGCTGTGGTGGCTTGGTTCGTAGATTAGATAGGACCCACAGGATTGGGGCTAAGGCTGGTGCCTGCGGCACCGCCTGCCACAATCCTCCTTTCAATCTACATCACACTATTTAGACTCAATATTGCCTCACTACCCTTAGTAAAGCCTACCACAATAATAATAATAATAATTTAATAAATAACAATAATAATTTAATAAATAACAATAAATAATAATAAATAATAATAAATAACAATAAATAATAATAAATAATAATAAATAATAATAAATAATAATAAATAACAATAAATAATAATAAATAATAATAAATAACAATAAATAATAATAAATAATTTTTTAAGATTAAAGGACTGTTTTATAATTAAAAAAATATTTTTAAACAAATTTAAGTTTTTTAAGTTTTTTAAGTTATTAACTTAAAAAACTTCGACTAACTTAAGTTAGTTAGTAAACAAACTTAAACTCAATTATTCATTAAAAATCCAAACTTAAACTAACTTAACTAAGTTTAAGTTAGTAACTTAAAAAACTCAAAAAACTCAAACTTAACTCACAACCTTAGTTTATATTATAAGCAATAAATGGGTGTTTTAATTCATAGTGCTGTTAAAAATTAACACTTTAAAAACCAGCAACTTTAACAGTTGCTATATATTTGCACCTAAAAATTAAAACCGTTAATATAAATAAATTAATAAATAAAATAAACAAATAAATAAATAAACTTATATATTGCATTTAATTTTTATTTTCCTATAAATTGTAGGACTAAGAGGTAATAAAGTTCGAATAAAAAAGCCTTTTTTAAAAATATAAATATTGGTATTAAGAGGTTTTAAATGAAAGTTTAATGTATTTTTTTTTGAATTAATAGTATTTATAAAAGAAATAGATTTAGAATTATTCAGGGTTGTAATTTAAGTTTGAGTTTTTTAAGTTTTTTAAGTTGCTAACTCAAACTTAAATTATTTACTAAAACTTAAACTTAGTTAAGTTAATCTAAGTTTAAATTTTTAATAAATAATTAAGTTTAAGTTTGCTTACTAACTAACTTAAACAAATACTTTTTAT
>MU383324.1:0-14599 GCA_022495125.1 Xylaria acuta | reverse complement strand
TAGTTATTAGTTATAGCTAGAATTATATTATTATAAGTAAGTTTAAAAGTTTTATAACCTTTTTAACGAATTAAATATTTATATATATATATATACTTGCTTTTATATTTTTAAAAAAGTTATTTATAGTTAAAAAAAATCTATTACTATTTATAATATAAATATATAAAAAAAGTTTTTTGCTTAAATATTCGTTTATTAGGTTTTTTTTATTAGCTTTTTAAAATATTTTCCTTAAGTAAAAGTTTATTTTTTTTAGGGTTATTTTTTTTTTTTTCCCGAAAAATCGTTTTTAGTTATATTTTAAAAACTAAACTTAGCTATAATTATAGCAATTTAAGCCTTACAATTAGCTATTAATTTACTTTTTAAAAAGTAGTTTTAAATAATATATTTTTGCTAATAATAATTAAAGCATTTATTTTTAAATATAAGCTTCCGTATTTTATTAAAAGTAAGTTTAAAATATTAGAACTTTTTAAAAAAATTAAAAATATTTACGCTATTATTACAGGGCGTACAAACATTATTATAACTATTGTTAAGCAAAGCTAGTTTTTATATTTTTTTTATTTTATAAATAATATTATATTTTTAATTGCTAATATATAAGCTATAAACTATTTAAATATAATATTTAACAAATATATTAAAAATAATAAATTTTTTAATATATTTTAAAAAAACTTCGGTTTTTAAATATATAAACAACTTATTTTTAAAAAATTCCTTTTATTTATTTTTGTTAAAATATATCTTGCTTATAAAATAAATAAAGTTAGCTTTAAACTTAAAAAATCGTATAAATTTATAAGCTTTAAACTTAAGCTTATACTATTTAGCCTTTACTTTTTTTAATACGTTTACGTTAAAATAATTGTTTTTTAAATATTAAAGTAGTTTTTTTAAAGTTATTAATATATTAAAATAAATATTAGCGAAGTAAAAAAATAAACATTCGGCAACTTTACCGCCTAAATATAATTTAATATTTATTATTTTTGCTTTATTATTAGCAAACTAATTTTAATTAATTAATAATTAGTTTTTTATTTTTTAGAACTAAATTTTAAATTTAATATTATTTTTTTTTTTTTTATACTATTGCAAAAAATAAGTACGGTTATTTTTATAAACTTGCAAGTTTTATTTTTTATACGTATTAAGCTAAAAATATTGCTTTTATAGCTTAAAAAGTTTACTACGTATTAATTTAACTTTTTTAATTATTTTTAAACGCGGTTACAATCTTTAATAATATTTTTAAATTTTTTTAAAAGTTTATTAATAATAAATTTAATATTTAAACCAAAGCTACTTGGACTAGTTTTTATAAATATAATATTTTTAATTAATTTTTTATTTTTTTATATAATAACTTTTTTAAATTTTTTAGCTTACTTAATAAAAGTACTAAGTTAGCTATTAATATAATAAAATAAATTATATAAGTTTATAACGTATTAATAATATATTATTACTAACAAAAATTTAGCTTTAAACTTATAAAATATAGCTTTAAAAAATTTTATAATAGCAGTTTAAAATTTTTCTTTGTTTATAAGTTTATCGGCCTTATAAAAACTTTGTTTACTTTTTTTAATAATAAACATAAAGTAAAAAATAAAGTTATTTTTTTTTATAAACAAAATAGTATAGTTTTTTATAAAAACGCTAACAGTTATAAAAAAAACTTTGCTATTATTATTAAACTTTCTTTTTTTAAACTCGAAAAAGTTAATCTAAGTTTAAAACGTATAAATAAAGTCGGCTAAAGTTTATTCTTTATTATTATAACTTTTTATAGCTATTTTATTAAAATATAGCCCTTTTAGCTTAATATTAAATTAATATTTTATTTTTGTTTTAGTATTAAAAATTCGGTTTTTATATATTATAAGGTTTTAAAGGTCGAAAAAATCGAAATATATTTATTTACAAGCTTCCGCTTTATTTTCGGCGTAGTTTTCTGCAGATTAAGGCATTTTAGCGATTATAACGTTCGCCGGTTAGTTTAGTTTTTTTTTATATTAGTATTAAAAAATATTTAAAAGCAGTCCTAATACTTTATTAAATAAATAATCTATAAATTGTTATACTTAGTACATTTTTAAAAATAAAGCTCCTACAATATATACTATATTATACAAAAAATTTATAAATAAAAAAAAAAAAACAAAAAGAACAAAAACTAGCTGTACAAAATCTACCTAAGTATGTATATAGTGTATATATAGTAGGGCTGCCCTAGTAGGGCTGTAGTAAGGTGTAGGTATAGTGGCTAGTATATAGTGCAGCCACCGGCTAAGCCACGCACAAACCACTAATCTATAACTATATGTTTATTTTATTTTTATCGACTTAAATATTATAAGCTTTAACTATTTTAACAAACTTAATTATTTTTAATACTTTTTTAACATAAATATAAAATTTTTTTTATTATATTTTTAAATAAATCCGATAATTTTTTAATATTTAAAATAGCGTATATTTTTATTACTTTTAGTTTAAGAAAATTTTTTAATAATAAAATATAAAGTTTAACTAATAGCGTAATATTAACATTTATAATAATGTTAAATATAACGTTAATAAAAAAAATATTTATAAAGTTTATGCTTTTTATTATATTTAAAGCTATAAGAAATAAGTTGATATTAATAGCGTAAACGTTAGTTTTACTATACGTTATTATAAAGGTTATAATAAATAAGTTTAAGTTTGCTAGTTTTTTTATATTTACTGCTAACGTATAAACTATATTAGTAGCAGTAGTAGTAATAATAGGTAATATATTAAATTTAACGTTTATTACTATTATTAAGTTTACAGTAGTTAATAAACTAAAGCTTATTATTTTAGCTAATAAAACAGCAAGGGCCGTTACTACGATCGTAATAGTCTTCATGGCTAACTTTTATAAACTAATATAATAGCTATTATTACGATTTTTATAAATTTAGTTTAATTTAATACCTTTGTTTATCTTTGCATTAGTTGCTTATTAATTGTTTAATAAAAAGTTAATAGTTTGCTAGTTTAGTTTAATTTTAAAATTCTTAAGGTTTTAAATTAAATTAGCGCTTAGTGTTTTCGATATAGCGCGCTTTTTTAAAGGGGCACGTTTGCTTTCTAGTAGTAAATCTATTATATTATCTAGCAAGTGTTCTAGTACGTGTTAAAATAACAATAGGTAAAATATTTACGGACTATAACAAAAGTAGTAAAGTATACTATGGACGGATAAAATTAAAAATAGCGAAATAAACTACGGACGAACTAATAAAGGGGTATAATATATCCTACGTTAAGCTTAAAGTATTAAAACGTTACTTTTGCTTTTTATATTTTATAAAGGAAATAAAATAATAAATTGTTTTTTATTTTAAGCTCGAAGTATTAAAACGTTATTTTTGCTTTTTATATTTAGTAGTATTTTATAGCGTACTAAAACGTTAGCTATAATAAAAGTAATTTATAACGTTTATAAGTAAAATATGAAAATATTTTACTAAGCTTGCTTTTAGCGTACTAAAACGTTAGCTTATTAATAAGTTTTTATAAAGTATATAAAAAATTAACGTTAAAAGTAATATTTAATAATAATACTTACTTTAATAAATATAAGCTACTAGCATAAAATATATACGATTGTTATTATAAAAATTAATATTTTTTAACCTTAAAAAATTAAAAATACAATAGTTTTTAATATAGTTTAATATTTATAATAAAACTATATAATAAAGCATTATTTTAAAAAAATAGTTTAAATAGTAAAATAAAAGGTTAATTTAAAAAAAAGGAAAAAGTGTTTTATAAACAGATTTACGAAGTAAATATATTTGCGAGCATACTTTATGTGCTAAATAGCTGCTAACTAACAGTTGTTGCTAAGTAGCAGCCCTATAAGGCTGCCCTTAATAGCAACGCCTTTATTTATAGCCTAAACCCCCTAGGGGTTTATATCACACATATAAACAAATATTAACTTTATACTAAAAATATATAATTTTTACTACAGTAAACATTTAATAATAAAATATTAGTACACATTATTAAAGCTTTATTTTAACTATTAAAAGCTTAACTTTATACGTAAAAAAATCATATATATATAAATAGCAAAAAAAAAAAGTTTAAGCTATAGTATTAAAAAAATATATAGTTAACTTAATAACTTTTAACTAAAAAATAGCTTTAAAAAAATAGCCTAGTTAAAAAATAAACTTTTTATTAAATATTTAATAAAATATATATAAGCTTATAAAAAAAAATTACTTTTAAGCGTATTATATATATTTTAAGCGTTTATATATATTATAACAACTTATTATAAATAAAAAAATATTGTTAAAAGTTTTACTAATAAAAAAAAATTACTTTTAAATAACTAATTATTATTTATAAGCTTACTAATAAATATTATACGGGTGTACGCAACTTATTATAAATAAAAAACTATTGTTAAAAGCTTTGCTAATTAAAAAAAAAAAAATTTTCGAGCGTGTTATACGCTGTTTATAAACTCGATTATTTAAACACTATAAATTTAAAAATAAAAAAAAATTTATAGTAGTTAAAACTAATAAAACGTAAAAAATATTTATATAAAATTTATTAGTATAAAAAAAGCAACTAAAGTAGTTATTTTTAAAAAAGTATATTAAATTTAAAGCTATTATTACTAAAAAAATAAAGCTTTTTATATACTTTTAATAAAAAATGTTATATATAATTAATTAAAATTATAATAAAACTATTAAATATATATTTATTTTATATAAAAAATTAATATAGATTTAATGCTATAATATATATACGTTTAAAAGCGCCCGTTATAGCCGTTAGCAAGCTTTACACCTAAGCGTAAAATTTAACAGGTGTAGCTACTAGCTAAGCTACGTATAAACTATTAATCTATAACTTAAGCAAGCTATTAAAAATTTTATAATAAAATATAAAAATATATTAAAAAAATATTAATAATAATAAAAAAGCTTTAAAAACTTTTATAAATAGTTAAATAAATATAGCTTATTTTTTATTAAAGTATAAAAACGTTATATAATTATTTATAAAGCTTATTATTTAAAAATTTATTTTAAAAAAAAACTTTTTTTAATATTATATATATTAAACATTTATAGTTAATTATATTAAAAGCTTTTAATATATTTAATAAACATAATAATATTATATTATTTTAAGATAACGTTTTATATATACTTTTAATAACTATTTTAATAGCTATTTTAATATATTATTACTTTTTATTTTTTATTTAACCTTTTAATAGTAAGCTTAAACGTTTTATAGCTTTTATAATTTATATATATGTTTTTAAAGCTTTTTTAACTATATTAATAAATAATATAATCTTTTAGTTAATTATAACTATTATAGTAATATATTTATTATATTATATAGTAAATTTTAAAAATATATATTAATATTAAAGTAAAAGAAAAAAACTCTTACTAAGGCTATAGTTTAAAAATATAACTATTATATATAATAAAAGGACGTTTATAAAAAAGTCCGTATATTTAACTATATATACTAGCTATATATATGTTTATATAATTATACTTTAAACAATTAAAGTAAATAGCTTTAACTACTTTTTTACGCTTTTGTTTATATAATAAATTAAATATATACTATATATAAACAAGCATATAATAAAAAGCTTGTTTAAGTTTTTATATTGTTATAAAATTTTAATTTATATGTTTTAAAGCTATATTTTTTATAATAATATTTTTTTAACGCTTTTATTTTTGTTTATATATAAAATTAAGTGTTATTTACCTTATAACTATTTAAATAGTTATGATATTAAAACAATCGGTAATAAAATATTTATAGGTTAAGCTTTTTAAAATAAAGCTTTTTAAAAGGTTTAAAAAAGGTTTAAAAGGGTTAACTGTTATAATGTTAATTTTGCTTAAGTTTATAGGTATAATATTTACGTAAAGGTTTAATTAGCTATAAAATTAACTTGTTAGCTTATATTTAATTTTATAACTTTTTTTAATTTAAAGTAAAAAGCTAATAAAGCCGTTATAAATATTAAAGATAAATTCACGGTCGTTAATTTTAATTTTTAGCTTATTTAATAATATAGTATATAAAATATAAATATATAAAGAGTTTAGTTATATTATAATATTTGTATGTTAAATGTTTTTTTTTAATCTTAAAAATATATATATATTAAATTATGGTTGTTTATAGTTATAAATTTAAACTTTTATAACGTTTATAAAAATTTGTTTAAGTTATTATATATTTAATATAAAATAGCTATAATGATTATAAAGTGTTATTAATTTAACTTTATATATAAAAGTATAAATTATATAATTTATTATACTTTTTAATTTAACTTTTTATATATAACAATAAATTTAGCTTTTATAAATTTAATTATATTATTATTAACTTATAATTTACTTTTTAAAAAATTACTTTATATTAAACTTAACTAGTTTAATAAAAAACAAATCTAATAAAATAAAACAAGGCCTTTAAAACAAAGCTATAAAAATAACTATATTTATAATAGTTTAAAACTATTAAACTTTTATTATATAGTTAAATTAAACTTTAGCTAGCTTTTTTATAATTTAGTTAATAAAGCTATTTTATATATTTTATATAACCGTTTATATAAACCCTTAAATATATTAAAGCGTTAGTTATTAAGCTATTGTTTTTAAAATAACAACTTATTAAAAATAAATAATTTTTAGTATAAAATTAAACGTTTTATATAGTTAAATATAAGGTAAAATATATAAACAAAAGGCTATAAATTTGATATTTTAAGTGTTAAATAAAAAGTTAGCTATTTTAACAAATATTATATAAAAAAGTAATAAAAAATGGTAAACAAAAAGCTAAGTGTTATATAAAAAGTCTAAGTATTATATAATAAATATAATATTATATATTAAAATAATTATAATCATTTATTAAATTGTTTTAATAGCTTTTATAAAATAATACTTTTTAATAATACTATATAAATATATATAAAAATATAGCTCGAAATATTTATTGTTTACCATTAAAAAAAACTAAATAAAAAAATATAATAAATTAGTTATTAATAGCGCTTAAAAATTTTTAATATCATTATAATAATATATTTACTATATTTATTACGTTATAAAGGACTCATAAAAAACTATACAAGCTAATAGCTAGCTGCTAGGGCATAATAACATTAATAAATAGCTAGCAGGCTTAGCATAGCTAGCAAACTTAATATATAATAAATTTTTTAAAGTTAAATAGCTTAAAAAAATCAAACTTTTTATAACATATAAATTTAACCCTATAAACACGTTAAATAATAGCTAGTAATTTTTAATCGTTAATAAAAACTACTATAACTATTTAATAATAATTTAATACTTAGTATAAGTTTTAATAAATAATATTATATATTAACGTTTTATATGTATTTATTACCTTTTACTTTATATAAAATATTACTTTTTTTTTCTTTTTTTATAATTTTATATATATAACTACTTAATTTTATTTAAACAAACTAAAATAATAATAAAAAAACACCCTTTTATATTTTATATATTTTTTTATATTTAAAAAACTTTTTTTATATTTTAATTTTTTTTAAATTATATACTTTTAATACTTATATTATACTTACCTTTTTTAAACTTTTAAATAAAACTTTTATATTAAAATTACTTTATTTTATAATATATATTTAAACTTAAATAGTTTAATAAACAAACAGTTAAAACTTATATTAAAATCTATAAGTTTTTTTAAAACTTTAAAAACTTTATTATTTTTTAAATATAAAATATATAGCCCGCACTAAAAAATAAACTTTAAAAAATAAAAAAATAATATTTATATTTATTTTTGCTATAATTAACTATAAAATAACGAACTAAATTATTATTAACTTTATTATTATATTTTGCTTATTAAAAAATTAATAAATAAACGTTTAATTAAACTTTTATATAAATATAACCTATTTATACTATATTAGTTTTATAAAATATTTAATGTAATATATAAACTAAACCTTAAATATACTTTAATAAACAAATAATTTTAATATTTTTTATATTTATACTTTTATAACTTTATACTTTTACTATATTATTATTAAAAAATCTACTATTTATTGGTTAAAATATAAAATTAAAAATATTATAACAATTTAATAAAATATTATATTAAAACAATATTTATATAAATAGCTAGGTGTTTTAAGCGTAGCTTTAAAAGCCCCTAGAAAGTTTAAGACCTACGGTTATTTAACTAACCTACGGTTACTTAACCTACTTACTTATATATAGCTTAATAATTAGCTTTGTTAATTAACTTTATTTATTTAAACTTTATAGCCGTTAAATTAATAAATATTAAACTTTTTACTACTTTTTTTATTATATAACCTTTTAAGTTATATAAACTTTATATTTTATAAAGTATAGTTTATTAATATTAATTAGTTTATTAACTAATAATAATAAATTAACAAAATAAATAATAAAATTTTAATTTAAACGTACGGACTATATATTTTATATTATATTTAAGTTTTTAATAATATAGTTAAAAAAAAAAAATTTATTTATTTATTTATACATTAGTTTAGCTTTTATATAACTGTTTAATTAATAGTATATACTTTATATTTTTTTTTAATAGTTTTTATTTTATATATAAAAGCAACAAACTTTTTAATTTAGCTATTAATAGCTAAATATTTATTAAACCTTTTTGTTTTAATAAATTTTTATATAAGATTAAACTTTTAAAACTATTACGTTTAACACACTTTTAAAGACAAAGCTTTTATAATATGTGCTATATTATGCGAAAAATCTACAAATAAAGAGGAAAGAACAAAAAGAACAAAAACTAGCATTATAAAATCCACCTAAGTATATGTGTGGTGTGTGTGGGGTAAGGCTGCCCTAGTGGGGCTATAGTGGGGTGTAGGTGTAATGGCTAGTGCATGGTGTAGCCACCGGCTAAGCCACGTATAAACCACTAATTTATAACTAAAACTAAAAGTTATAAAAATAATTAATAATAAAAAAGCTTAGTAATTATATAAAAAAAACTATATAATATTATTTTAATTTTATATAAACTTTTTAAACAAAGGCTTTATTATATAAAGCTAATATTATTAATATATTAAAGCTTTTAAACCTTTTTTTTTTTTATATATAACTTACTTTTTTAACAATATTAAAGCTATAACTTTAAATATTTTTTTTAAAAAATAGCTTATAATTTAATTAATTATATAAAACTTTATTAAACTTTTATATAAATTTATTTTTTATATAAAAATAAACAATATTATTTTATTTTTAACTTTTTTTTAGCTGTTTAAACTTTTAACTTTTAATTAAAGCTTTTTTTTTTTTTATACGTAAATTTTTTTATATATAAAAACCCTTGACCTTTTTTAACCTATATTTAGCTTAAAGCTTTTTATTTGTTAAATATAGCTTTTATATAAAAACTTAAATTATTTTTAACTTATATTTAACTTATAGCTTTTTGTTTGTTAAATATAACCTTTATATAAAAACTTTTTTATAGCTTAATATTTATTGTTATAAAAAAATTAGCTAGTATTACATAAATATATATAGCTATTTATACAAAAAATAAAAATAGCTAGTGTTAAAACAATATTTATACAAATAGCCAAATGTTTTGGGCGTAGCCCTAGAAGCCCCTAAAAGGTCTAAGACCTACGGTTACTTAACCAACCTACGGTTACCTAACCTACCTACCTATATATAGCCTAGCAATCGGCTCTGCCGATTAACCCTACTTACTTAGGCTTTATAGCTGTTTAATTAACAAATATTGGACCCCTTACCACCCTTTTTGCCGTACAACCCTATAGGTTATATAAACCCTAGATTTTATAGAGTATAACCTACTAACATATTACTTATATTTTTTTTAGCTAAAATAAAACTTTTACTTTTATAATAAAAAAATATTAAAAAGCTAACTTAATATTAATTTATAATTAAAAAAACTTAAATAATAAATAAACTTTAAACAAAAATATATATTTAAATAATAAACTATTAAAACGTTATAAGCTTTACGTTTATAATAACTTAAATTAATATAATATTAATATTATAAAAAGCTACTTAAATATTTAATTTATTTATTAACTAGTAAACGTAAATATATATTTTATTAACTAATTAAAAAATATAAATATTAACGTTATTAGCTAATGAAAAAACTTAAATAATAACAATAGTAAACAATAATAATATTTTATTTTATTTACTAAAAATAAAAAATATTATAGCAAGAATATTATAAAATAAAAGCGTCCGGAAATTTTTTTTAAAAATTTAAAAAATTTATTAACGTTATAAAAAAATCTAGCTCTAAAAAAAAATTAACTTAATAAAAGCTATTTAATATTAGTTTTTACTACACTTTAACAAAGGGGGTGTCCCCTGCAGGGGGACTTACACTGCTGGATATAGCCCTACTTTATAGATTAAATAAAGAAGTTAGGGCCTTAGTAAGGCTCCTGCTTTTAGTAAAAGACTTACTAAGTCTTTTTTTCCTTCTTTATTATAATATATAGACTTAAAACCTCACTACCCTTAGTAGTCCTTACTAGTTTTTTTAACCTATATATTTAAAAGAAATTTAAATTTAAAAACTACGTTTAAATAAAAGGAAATGAGAGAGATAGTTTGGGTAGTAAAATAAAGCTTGATTGAAAAGAAAGGAAAGGGTGTCTCGCAAACAGATCCACGAAGTGGATATGTTTGCGAGCACACTCTTGTGTGCCAGGTGGCTGCTAACTAACAGTCGTTGCCAGGTGGCAGCCCTGCGGGGCTGCCCCTAATGGCAACGCCTCTATTTATAGCCCAGACCCTATAGGGGTTTATATCAAGAAATATATATAAAAACAATATTGATTTATTTAAAAACAATATAAAAAAATATATAAAAAACTTAGTATATTAAACAATTATTTAATAAAATTATTTTTAAGTTTTTAAAAAGTTAACTTAGTTATAATAAGCTAAGAAAATTATAGTAGCTATAAAACAAACATTATTTATAAACTTTAATATAATATTATAAAAAATAAATAAAAATTTTAAACTAAATATATTAAATATATTAAACTAGCTTAAAAGCTTTAACTTTATTTTTATAGCTAATAAAATATAATTTAAAAAATTAGTACGTAAATAAACTAAAAATATTTTTTAACTAGCCCGCGTAATTAAATATACTACTATAAAATAATAAATATTAAAAGTATATAACCTATAATATTTATTTTTTAAATAATTTATAGCAAAACTAACAAAAGCGTTTATAAATTTTTAATATATTTCGAAAAAAAAAAAAAAAGTATATAAAATTAAACTAATTAATAAATTAAAAGTAAAATAATATTAAAATTTATAACTAACTATTAGCTAAATAATAATAAAACTATATTATTAACTAATTATTTTATTTTTAATAAAACTAATATTTTTAATACTTATAGCTTATACTTATAAACAATAAAATATATAAAAAGGAAATATAGCTAAATAATAGTTAAATAATAAATAATACTACTATAAAAATAATAATTAAAAATAAAAATATTTAAACAAACGGTTAAACGGGCATAATAAAACATTTATTTAAAGCATACTTTATAAACAAAAAAATTATGCTTTAAAAAATTTTAAACGAAATTTTTAATAAAGTAATTTTAGTTCTAGAAATTATAGCCGCAAAAACTATAGCTAAAAATATTACAACAATAATTATAAAAAATATAAAAAAAACTAATATTAAGCTAATAAACAATGTAGCGGACTATTTTAAAAATAGCGCCGTGAAGTCTAAAAAAAATAAAATAATTAATAAATATATTATAAAGCCAAGGGTTATATTACTACAAACAATAAAAAATTAAAAGCTAAAAAAGTAAAATTAACAAATAACGGTTATTATATATTAAAAAACTAAACTAATAAAAAAATATAAACTTTGTTAACTTAGCTAATAAATATATTTTATTTTATTTTAAAATATTTTAATAAATAACAACAAAAAATCGCCGAATATATAATAAATATAAAAAAATATTTTATTTTATAATAAATATATAATAGCTATAAAAATAAATATTTAAAAGTTAGTAAATAAACTAAAAAAAGTATAATAAAAAAACTGTTAAAAACTATAATAAACAAGCAAAAAAACATTTAAAAAAAATTTCTGTAAAATATAAATTAATTTATAATAAAAACATTTAAAATATAATGTTAATAAAAAAACAAAAACTAATAATATATTTTTTATAATAATATAAATAATAGTTTTTAACTTATAGCTAGTTAATTATAATGCTTTAAATAGTAGATTTATATATATAAAAATAAACTTAAAGCTTATAAAAAGTTTAATAATAAATATAGTTTATATAAATATAAAAATATTCAATATTATAATAAACTATTAATAGCTAATAATAAAAAGTAAAAAATTTAAAGTTATAATATTTATAAAAAAAAAAAACAGTTAATAAAATAAACAACCTAGTTTATATAATATAAAAAATAATATTTATAATAAATATACCGGCAATAATTTAAATAAAAAAACAAATAAAAATTAATATATTTATTAAAATAAAACAAAAAAGCTTATTAAAATATAAAAAAATATATAAATTAATATAATCGAAAACTTAAATATAAACAAATAATAATAAGTAAATTAAACTAAAATATATAATTATAATAAAGCGTATTTTAGTTAAAAGTTTAACGTTATAAATAATATATTAAATAAATTATCTATTTATAAGGATTATATTTAATATTTATAAACTAAAAAAAACCTATATATAAAAAACTTAATATAAGCTAATAAAAATATAAAAGTTAAAAAACTAAAAAAAGGACTATGTTAAATAATTAAATAAAAAGTATATATATTAAATAAAAACTTTAAATGTATAAAAGCTAAAATTTATTAGCTAAAAAAATATAATATATAAATTAACAAAAAAATAATATAATTTCTTAAAAAAAAGATAAATAAATATAATATAAAAATAATAAAACTAAGAAATAAAAACAAAGTTTTATAAACTTAGGTTAAAAGATAAATAAATATAAAATAATATATTTAATTTAATATATTAAAATTTTTTTAAAATAAATATATAAACTAACGATTTTTAGCTATTTTATTTATATTATTTAAAAAATAACGTAAAAAAAAATAAAAATAAAATTATTATAAACGTATAAATATTAAATATATAGCTTATATTAACTTAAAAAAATATAATTAAAAATATAAAAAAAAAAAGCTATTTAAATAATATTTAACGCTGTATTTTTTTTATATTAATTTTTAATATATTTTAAACATAAAAATAAAATAGTTATTATATTATTAATAAAATTTAAAAATAGTTTTATTTTTAATTAAAAGTTTATAAATTTTAAACTTAAAACCTTTTAATTATTTTATAAAATATATATAAATAATATAATAATATATAACAATTTAAAAAAAAACATTTATATTATAATAGCAACATTAACTACGTACAAGGCTGTTTGTATAAAGCTATACGTACGGTATTAAGCTAGCTTACTAGCTTAACTAATAAAGCAGTATATATACGTAAAATTCTCTTACTTAAAAAAAATTCTCCGTACAAAAGTTTTACTTTTATAGTTAGTTAAAAAAATAGATTAATATATACAATATTTATTTTATTTTTTTATTTATATATAATATTATATTTTTTAGCTATTTAATACTAATTAATGTTTTTAGCTATAAAAAATATAAATTAGCAAAAATAAAAATAAAATTTTAACTTAAACGTACAGACCGCGTATTTTATATTATATTTTAGTTTTTAGTAACATAGCTAAAAAAAAAAAAATTAATTATTTAATTATATTTTAGCTTGGTTTTTATATTAAAATTTAATTAATAGCGCATAATTATATTATTTTTTTTTTTAACTATTATTGTATAAACTATATAAAAGTTCGCTTTATAATTAACTTTATATATTTATAATTATATCGAACAATAGCTAATTATATAAAAGCTATTAAAAATAAATATATAAAAACGTTAAAGCTTTTAAAAAATAATTTTTAACGTTTTTAACTAACTTTTTATATAAATTTATAGCTAAAAAAATTGCTAAATATACCGGTATTTTTTTAGCTGCCGTATAAAAAACAATTAACTTTTAAGCGTACAATAATACTTTATATAACTTTTATATAATAATTTAAAAAAAAATAAACGTATAAGCTACGTATTTATATATAAAATATAAATAAACTTCGTATAAACTTAAAAATTTTTAAAAAATATTAGCTAAAAACTTTAAATTAGCTAAATTATAAATGTTATAGTTTATTAATAATAAAATTATTATAAAAATGTATAATATATTTTATATAAAAAATATTTTAAACTAAAAGCTTATAAAACGTTTTAAAAAAAACTATATTATATAATTTACTAAAAAAAAATATAT
>MU383323.1:0-14717 GCA_022495125.1 Xylaria acuta | reverse complement strand
TATATTATTAACTATTAAATAATAATTAAAAAAAGTAAAAAAAAACTAGCGTTTATAGCGTTAAAAACCAAAAAAAATTAAAAGTTATTATAAATATTTTTATAAACGTTTTAAACATAGTTTATAAGCTTTTAAAATTTAACTAAATATAAATATATAATTTAAAAAAAACGCTTTAAACATTTATTATAAAATAATAACTAATAAAATATTTTATTAAAAATTACGTTAAATTTTTTTAAAGCTATATATAATGGTTTAATTAAACAACTATTATAACAATATTATTAAATTATTATATAAAAAAGTTAAGGCTTTAATAAAGCTTTTACTTTTAATAAAAGACTTACTAAGTTTTTTTTTCCTTTTTTATTATAATATATAACCTTAAAACCTTGTTACTTTTAATAGTCTTTATTACTTTAAAACTTTTAAGTTTAGTTTTTAAAGTAAGTTTTATAACTTATTTTATAATATTTGTTTTTAAATAAGCTTTTATAAACTATTTATTATAAAGTTATTTTTTTATTAAAAGTTTATTTAAACTATTTTATAATATAACGTTTTATAGTTAACGTTTTAAACTTTTATTTTTTTAATATAGCTAAAGTATAACTTTAAAAAGTAGCTTTTTTAACTATAAAAAAATATCGGGTTTTTTAACGTTAACGCGCGCGTTATTTGTTTATAACAATTAAACCAATTATTATAAAGTTTTTTATGTTAGTTATAGCTATTTACTTTAATGGTTTAAAGTGTAGCTATATAAACATATATATAGCTAGTATGTGTGGCTAAATATACGGACTTTTTTATACACGTCTTTTTTTTATATATAATAGTTTTATTTTTAAACTATAGCCTTAGTAAAAGTCTTTTTTTTTACCTTAATATTAATATATAATTCTAGAATTTACTTAATAGTATAGCAAGTGTACTATTATAACAATGTTTAAAACAAAAGTTAAAAATTTAAATCGGCTAGTTTAAAAAGCGAGCTTTATAAATAAAGTTTCCGGTTAATAAAATAGCTATATAAATATAATATAATTATTTAAATACGCTTTATAGTTTAACTGTTATTTTATACTTATATTTAAGCTAGTAATAAATAATTTAATTTTTGTTTAATTTAGCTATAAATTTTTTTTAGCTTAAAATAATGTTACTTTATATAAAAGTATATATTTTAAAGCTATTTGCTTTTTATATTAACGTAGCTTAATTAAACGTTAACTTGCTTTTTATATTTTATTAAACTTTTTTAATGTAAGTTATATATATTTAAATAATAGTTATAGCTAGCTATAATATTAGCTTATACATTTATAAAGTAAACTTATACTAAGTATATAATTAGCTATTTATATATATATAAATTTATTTATATATATTTTATACTTATAATATTTCTTTTTTTTTATCCTATAATTAATATATAAATAAAAGCTTAAATTAAAGCTTTACTTTTATAAAAAACATTAATTATAATAATCGTAAAATTATAACAACTAAATTTAACAATTAATTAAATCGTTAATTTATTTTAAACTATTTTTAACTCTTGTTATTTACCTTGTTTATAGCTAGCTAATTTTAACCGAATTAAAACTTAACACTTTATTAAATTTTAAACCTTAAGCTTAAACTTTAAATTTTTAATATAATATTATTTATAATATAATATAAAATAATATTACTACTATAATAGCTTATATAACAAACAAACTACGTAAAAAAAAAAAATTTTAACTTTAATAATTTAATCGACTTTTTTTTTACGTAAAAAAAGACCTTTTTATTAATAAGTTTTATTAACGATTTTTTATAAAACTTGCTTTAACAGTATTTTTTGCGAGCTATATAATAGGTTAATAAAATAATAAAAATAACAAGGTTAAAAATACGTTTAATAATTTATATTTTTTTATTTACGAACTGTTTAAACTTAACTACGTTAATAATATAAACTTTTAAAAAAGTTATTATAAAAATATTTTATTTAATATTTATAAATATATAAAAATTTAAATAAAATATTTCGTTAAATTAAACGTTTAAAATAACAAACTATATTTTTATTTTAAAACTATTATAAATATTAAAAACAATATTTTTTTAAACTTTAATGGTTTAATAAATAAAAAACTTTTAATAATATATATAATAAAAACAATAAAGCTTTATATTAAAAAATAAAAGCTTGCGCTTTATTAGTTTATAAATAAAATATAATAGATTAAAACTTATATTAACAAGTAATAATAATAAATATAAACTTAAATAAAGTTATAAATATTATTAATTAATTAAACTTTAAATATAATAATTAAGCTAATATTTTAAAAAAATAAATTATTAAATTATAAAAAAAGCTTTTAAAAAAAAGTAAATAAATTTAACTAATTTATTATAAGCTTTATATTTTATAATTAAAAAAAATATTTTTAACTATTTTAAGCAAAAAAAAATAAAAAAAGTTTATAAAAGTTAATATAACTATTTTTTATAACAACTTAAAAAAAAAACAAAGTAAATTTTAATATTTAGTTTTAAGTTTAAACTAACCGATTAATAATAAATAATAATTAGTTTAATAATAACGTTGTTAAAATAATTAATATTAAAACTTATTTAAGTAAATTAAAAGCGAAAAACTTTTAATTTTATTTTAATAAAGTTTATATAAAATAAATTATAAGGTTAAAAAACTTATTAAAATATTTAAAGCAACAATATTATAATTTTAATAAAAAGGGAAGCTTATATTAAATAAAATAAACTTAAGCTAAAAACTTTAAAATAGTTTTAAACTTTTAAAAATTTATTTATTTATTTTATTAAAAAATAAATGTTAGCTAAAGCTTAATAAAAAATAAACAGTATAAATAAATATTATTAACTAATAAAACAAACAAAAACTATAATAACTTTTAATAATAAAACAATAATAAAATAAAAACTATAACTAAAAAAAATAACTATAAAACTATTATTACTAGCAAAATATAGCTTTGTTTTAATTTTATAAAAATAAAGCGTTTAATATAAAAAAGCAAATATTTTATTTGTTATAAATAAAAATACCGAAATAAAAATTATTTTTAAAGACTAAAACTTTTTTATAATAAAAAAGTTTGTTTTATAGCTTTATTTGCTTAATATAAAACAGTTAACAAAAACGTTAAAAAAATAATAATATTAAAGCTTTTAAAAAAATCTAGCCTTAAAATCGTAAACTTTTTTTAAAAAAAATATTAACAAATATAATTATTAATAATATAAAAAAACTTTTAATTTTTTATTTAAAAAATATTTTTTTTTTATAACGTATACTTTAATATTTAATAAAAAACACTTATTATATACAAATATTTTTTTAATAAACATTAAAATTATTAAACGTATAATTAAATAATTAAAAGCTATCATTATAAATAAATTTTATAAAAAAAAAGTTTGAAAATATAAGTGATATAAACCCCTATAGGTTTTAAGCTATAAATAAAGGCGTTGTTATTAAAGGCAGCTTTATAAGGCTACCACCTAGTAATAACTGTTAGTTAGCAGCCACCTAGCATATAAAGTGTGCTTGTAAACATATCCACTTTAGGGATTTGTTTATAAAACACTTTTTCCTTTCCTTTTAATTAAGCTTTATTTTATTACTTAAACTAATTTTTTTAATAAAGCGTAATTTTATTAATATATTAAAAATTTTTTATTAGTTAATTTTTAACTTTAAAAAAAAACGTTTAAAAATATACTTTTAATTATAATATAAATAAAATATAAAATTATTATAAAAAAGATTTTTTATAAAATATATAATATATTTTTGTTAAAAGATTACTTTATGCTATATATTTTTTATAAATAACGTTAAAACATTAAATATAAAAATATATTAATTAAATAAACTAATAATTAGTTAATAAAAATTTATACTTTAAGCAAACTTTTATAATATATTTACACTTTAATTAATAAATTTAGCTTAAAAATATAATATATAAAGTTTATATTAACTATAAAAAATATTATAAGTTAATATAAATATTAACCTATAATAAATATTATAACTATTAAAGCTATAGTTTTTTTATAAATTATATTTTATTAATATAAATAAAATTAAAATAATTATAAAAAATAAAAAGCTAATATATAAAGCTTAAAAAATATTTAAAAAATACTAATATTTGTTAAAAACGTTTAATTGTATAAACTTAAATATTTGATTTTTTTAACAGTGTTATAAACTATTAAATTAAATTTATACTTAAAAATAGCTAAAATAACTTTATAAACAACTTATTATATTATATATTTATAAAAAAATTAAAAACAATAAAAAAATATATTATAAAAAACTTATAAAAAAGTTTTATATAATTAAATAGTATATTTTTTACTACGCTAGTTTTATTTATTTTTAAAACTTAAAAAAAATTATACCTTTATATAAACTATTAAAAAATTAATACTTAATACATTTAATTATAAAAGCATTAGTTTAAATGTTTAAAGTTAAAATTTTATAAACATTAATATATAATAAACGTTTAATTATATTTATATATGCTTAAACAATAAAACCTTAATAATTTTTAAAACTAAATATAAAATTTTTAAATATATAGCTTTATTATTTAGCTTATTAAATAAACTAGCCATGTTTTAAAAATATATTAATAATATATTAAAAAATATTTTAATAATTTAAAAAAATATTAAGTATATATTATAAAAGTTTTAAAATATTTTTAAAATATTAAGTTATAAATTAATATTAAACAGTATAAATTTTATGTTTTAAAAACTAAATATTAAAAATTTATAATAAAACAAAATAAAATTAAAGTGAATTTAAAAAAGAATTTGTTATAAAAAAATTAAAAAAACCTGTTTTAATAAAAAATATATAATTATTTATAAGTTTTTATAAATTTTATAAACAATTTATAATAAAATATAGCTATATAATAAACCTTTTTTTTAGTTTAACGAAAAAAACGCTTTATTTAAATAAATAAAAAACTAACAAAAAATATTTAACAAATTAAAAAATTAACTAAGTAATGTTTTTGTTTTAGTTTGTTTTAACTATAATAAAAAAATATAAGTTAAAATAAACACGTTAAATAATAAAATAGCTAAATATTTATTTTTAAAAAAATTAATAAATAATAATATGTTATTAGATTTTTTTAAAAATATTATATAATATTAAATTAAACTATAAAATATTTAACAAAGTTTTTTTAATTATAATTAAAATATTAAAATATTAACAACTAAAACTAATTAAACTTTAAAAAAGCAACTATTTTTAATTATTATAAATTATTAAACATTAAAATATTTTAATATAAAATAAAAATAAAACTTTTATTAAGTTAAATAAGTTAAATTAATAATTTAATACGATTTTTTTATTATATTTTAACTAAGCTTTAAAAACGTAATAATAAATATATTATTAAAAAAATAAATTAAAAAGTTAATAGTATATAATAATATTTAAGCTAGTAAATAAACCGGGATTTTTATTAAAAGCTTTTTTTTTTTATATAAATGAGTTTTAAAACTTTGGCTGTTTATATATTAAACGTTACTTTTAAAATTAAAATAAAATAAAAATTAAGCTATATATAAATAGCTAATAACGTATAAAAAATAGTTAGTTATTTTTAAAATTAATTATTTATTTATTTATATTATAAAAAAAAATTATAAGTAAATAATAATAGCTTACTTTAATAAAAACAAAATAAAAAAATTAGTTGTTATTTAATATTAATAGCTAAAATTAGCTACCGATTATAATTATTATATAAATAATTATTTAAAATATTACTTAGCTAAAAACTTATAAAATTATATTTTAAAATTTTTATAACTTTTTTATTACTTAGTTATAAACTTTAAAAAAAACTATTAATAAAAAGTAAAAAAAGTATATATTTGTTATAATAAACCGTTTAAATAAGCTACTTTAGTTTATACTTTATAATAAAATAATAATAGTATAAAATATGGCTTATTTATATTATAAAAAACTATTTTATATTTTTAAATTATTAAATAAAATTAACTTAAATAAAAATCTACAGTTTATTTTAATATTTATTAATAAATTAGCAAAAATATTAAAAATAAAATAAAAACTGTTTTTTTTAAAATATTATAAGTTTATAAAATAAGCAAAAATTATAATAAAATATTTTAATTAATAATTATAACTATTTTATAATTATTATTAAAATAACTAAATAAAAGCGCTACTAGCTATAAATTTTACTATAGTATTTTTACTATATAATTTTATAAGTTTATAACTTTATAAAATATTATTTAAATTTTTTATATTAAATTATTATAACTAAATAAATTATACTATAAATATAATAAACTTGTTAGCAAAAAAACGTTTTATTTAAAAAAAAGCTTAAAAAATAGCTTAAACTGTTTAAAAATATATTAAAATAGCTTAATTAATATTTAAGCAAACATAAAATAAAATAATTTAAAAAAAAAACCGCTACTAAAAAAAACCTAATTTTAACGTTAACAATTAAATATTTATTATAAAAAAACGCTAGTTATAAACAACAAACTAACTTTTTAAGAAGCTAAATTATTTATTAACTTAATAATATTTTAAAATAATTAAAAAATGTTACAATTGGTGTCCTTAATAGAGGTAAAGCTCCTAGTTAAGGTCCTATTTATATATTAATCGTAGGATAAAGAAGAAAAGAAATATTGTAAGTATAAAATATATATAAATAAATTTATATATGTACGGATGGCTAATTATGTAATTAAAGGTGGGTTTATCCTACAGGTGTTGTATAGCAGCTAGCCGTAACTACCCCCCTTTTAAAAAAAATTTTGCCCCGAGATTTAAACCTAGTACTTTTAAAGAAGTTGCTATTTAATAAAAAGAAAGATTATTTCGGGTTTTTATATTTAAGCTATTATACTATAAGCTTTTATTCCGTAAAAGCGCTTTAAAGTTTTTTTGTAACTTATTAAATAGTAGCTTTTTAATATTATTTTTGTTTTAAATTTTTGTTTTTTTTTTTCGAACCTTTTAATAGCTTTTTTTTTAATTTTAGTATATTATTATTAAAATATATTTTATTAAATTTTTTTTTTCGGTTGTTTTTAGCTATTTTTTAAGTTTTTTCGAAAGTTCTACTAATTTAAAGTTATTTTAATAAAACGTTAATAATAATTTTAGCAAGTTTTTAAAATTATTTATTAAATATTACTAATTATTAAATTTTTATTTTTTTTAATTTATTTAATACTATAAAATTTTTTTATAATATAATTATAATATATAAATTTGTTTTATTTTTTATTTAAAATTATTTTTTTTTAGTGTTACTATTTTATTAATAAGCTATTTTAATTTTTATTTAAATAAAAAATTGTTCGGATATTTTTATAGTTAATTTATATAATATAAATTAATAGTTTGTTAATTTAGCGGCATTTTTAATTAAAATATAATAAAGCTAGTTTTTTTAACTATTTTAAAATATTATTAGGTTAATAAATAATTTAGTTTATTAAAAAGTTAATTTATTATTTATAACTAGTGTTTTTTTATAATAAATATTTAATTATTAATGTTAAAATTAAGTTTTTTTTAATAATAGTTTTTTTTTTAAATTATTTTATTTTATATTTATTTAAATATTAATTAAGCTATTTTAATATATTTTTAAACAGTTTAAGCTATTTTTTAAACTTTTTTTTAAATAAAACGTTTTTTTGCTAGCAAGTTTATTATATTTATAATATAATTTATTTAGTTATAATAATTTAGTATAAAAAACTTAAATAATATTTTATAAAGCTATAAGTTTATAAAATTATATAATAAAAATGCTGTAGCAAAATCTATAGCTAATAGCGTTTTTATTTAATTATTTTAATAATAATTATAAAATAGTTATAATTATTAATTAAAATATTTTATTATAATTTTTATTTATTTTATAAACTTATAATATTTTAAAAAAAAAAGTTTTTATTTTATTTTTAATATTTTTGCTAATTTATTAGTAAATATTAAAATAAACTATAAACCTTTATTTAAGTTAATTTTATTTAATAATTTAAAAATATAAAATAGTTTTTTATAATATAAATAAACTACGTTTTATATTATTATTGTTTTATTATAAAATATAATTTAAAATAGTTTATTTAAAGAGTTTATTATATTAAATATATACTTTTTTTATTTTTTATTAATAGTTATTTTTTTAAAATTTATAATTAAATAATTAAATAATAAAAAAGTTGTAAAAAAATAAATATTAGTTATAAAAGTTTTAAGGTATAATTTTATAAGGTTTTAGCTAAATAATACTTTAAATAATTGTTTATATAACAATTATAGTTCGTAGCTAATTTTAGCTATTAATATTAAATAGCAACTAGTTTTTTTATTTTGTTTTTATTAAAGTAAGCTATTATTATTTATTTATATTTATTTATTGTTATGACGGCGATATTGGCTACGTACAAGGTTGTTTATACAATATATATAGCTAGCTCACTAGCTTAACTAGTAGGGCGGTGTACGTACGTAGAATTCTTTTACTTAAAGAAAATTTTCCGTATAAAGGTTTTATTTTCATAGTTAGTTAGTTAAATAAATCGATATATATAGTTATTTATTTTACCCCTTTTGTTTATATATAATATTATACCCTTTAACTATTTAACATTTATAATATAAATAAATAATTAATTAATTTTAAAACAATTAATTATTTTTTATACGTTATTAGCTTTTTATGTAAAGCTTAATTTTTATTTTATTTTAATTATATTTTTGTTTTATAAAAATTTAAATTAAATAATTGTTAGTTTTATTATAAAATTTTATTTACTAGCAATATTTTTATAAATAAAACGTTTATTTTAAAAGTAACGTTTATTATATATACGGCCGAAATTTTAAGGTTAACTTATATAAAAAAAATTTTCTAGTAAAAACTTTAATTTGTTTATTAGCTTAAATATTATTATATACTATTAGCTTTTTATTTTGTTTTTTTAAATACGTAAGTTTTTTTATTTTTTTAATAATATATTTATTATTATATTTTTAAAGCTTAGTTAAAATATAATAAAAAAGTTATATTAAGCTATTAATTTAACATTTTTAATTTAACGAAAGTTTAATTTTTATTTTATATTAAAATATTTAAATATTAAATAATTTATCATAATTAAAAATAGTTGCTTTTTTTAAAGTTTAATTAATTTTAGTGTTTAAGATTTTAATATTTTAATTATGGCTATTATTTTTTTAATAAAGACTTTATAATTTAATCTTATATTATATAAAGTTTTTTTTAAAAAATATAAAAAAATATTATTAGCTATTTTTTCTTTTTTAAAATAAATATTTAACTATTATATTATTTAACGCGTTTATTTTAACCTAAGTTTTTTATTAAAATTAAAGTATAATAAAATAAAGGTATTAATTAGTTAATTTTTTAAGTTATTAAAAACTTTTTATTATTTTTTATTTATTTAAATAAAATACTTTTTATAATTAAACTAAAAAAAGGTTTAACTATATAATTATATTTAATTATAAATTGTTTATAAAAATTATAAAAAATTATAAATAATTTTTTTTAAAACATAGGTTTTTTTTTTAGTTTTTTATAGCTAAATCTTTTTAAAAACTAATTTTAATTTTAATTTATTTTATAATAAAGTTTAAATATTTAGTTTTAAAAATATAAAATATTTTTCTATATATTAGCTTATAGTTTAATGTTTTAAAAACGTTTTAAAACTTTTATAACGTATATTTAATAATTTTTTAAATTAATTAAAAAATTTAAAATATTATTAATATAAATATTATAAAATTTATTAAAATATTTTTCTAGCGTATTTTTATATACTTTTAAAATATAGCCGGTTTATTAAACAAACTAAATAATAAAACAATTTATTTAAAGGATTTATATTTAGTTTTAAACGTTATTAAGTTTTTATTATTTAAGTATATATTAATTTTTATAAAAATTTTAGCTTTAAAAATTTAAGCTAATGTTTTTTTTAATTAAAAGTATTAAGGAATGATTTTTTATTAACGTATTAATTTTTTAATAATTTATATAAAGTTATAACTTTTTAGTTAGTTTTAAAACAAATAAAATAAAAAATATAAAAAAAACCGCTATTAAATTATATAAAACTTTTTTTAAATATTTTAAAAAATATATAATATAAAAAGTTATTTATAAATTCGTTTTAACTTTTTTTAAGTTTAAATTTAATATAGTAGTTTATAGCGCGATTTAAAAATAAAATGTTTAAGTTTATTTTATTAAACGTTTTTAATAAATGTTAATATTTTTAAGTATTTTTTTTATGTTTTATATTTTAAGTTTTTGTTTTTTAAGAATATATTAACTTTTTATTTTATTTTAAAGAATTATATCGATTTTATTTATATTAATAATATAAATATAGGTTTTTAACGTAATATTATTTATAAAAAAACGTAGCTTTAATAATTATAATATTTATAATTAATTAATGTTTATATTATTTTATAGTATTTTTTATAGCTAATAAAGCTTTTATATGTTATATTTTTAAGCTAATTTTATTAATAAAAGTATAAACGCGTTATAACAGTTATTTAAAGGCATATTTTTTTGTTAATTGTTTGTTTATTTTTACAACCGTTTTTAATAGTTTATTTAATAAATATACTTTTAAACGCGTTATATTAAATTTATTAGTAAAATATAATGTTTTTTTTAAAAAGGGTAAATATAGTATAAAATAATATTTTAACTTTTTTATTTATTAATAAAGCTTAACGTATTATTTTATTAGTTAAAAATCATGTTTTATAAAAATATATAGTTTTAACAACATAAGTTAAAAAATATATTATATATTTTATAAATGTTTATTTATAATAATTTTATATTTTATTTAAACTATAATTAAAAGTATATTTTTAAACATTTTTTAAAGCTAAAAATTAACTTGTAATATTTTTTAATATATTAATATAATTTTAAGTTATATTTTAATATTTTTAATAAAATTAGTTTATAATTATTACTTTTAATTAAATAAGCTATAAATTATATAATAATATTAAATAATTATTTATTAGTATTATAAGCAAAAGTTTTAATATTGTTATATAATAAAAGTATATATAATTATAATAAATATAACTTTATTTTTTTTTAATTTTTAATATATTTAAATTATAAAAATCAATTTATTATAATTAGTTTATTAAAGCCTAAAAAATTAATAGTTATATTTATAAAGTTTTTTAATACGCGCAAGCAAAAAGTGTACGTATATATAGCTATAAGTAGCTATGTTTAGCTTATATATATAGCTAAGCTATATATATACACGTACATATATTATTATTAAATATATAAAGTTATAAACTTAAAAAGCTTCCTTTTTTTAATTTTTTTATATATATAGTTTTTATTTATACTTATAAACACTTATATTATTTTTATAAACAATAATATTTTTTTTAAATATATAAAAAAAATATTAAGCAGTTAAAAACTAATTTTATACTTTTTTATATAAAATAAATATTGTTTTTATTTATAAAGTTATTTTTAAACTATTTATTTATAAGGATTTTAACATATAATATTAATAAACTAAAACTTTTTATAATAAAAAAAATAATTTTTAATATTTAAAAACTTAATATTTGTTATATTAATTACACTATTAAAGACAAGGCTTTTATAATATGTGGTATATTATACGAAAAATCTATAGATAAAAAGAAAAGAAAAAAAAGGGAAAAGGAAGCTAGCTGTACAAAATCTACCTAAGTATGTGTGTAGTATATGTGTGAGGTGGGGCTACCCTAGTGAGGCAGTAGTGGGGTGTAGGTATAATAGCTAGTGTGTGGGCGTAGCCATTAATTAAGCCATATAGGCCACTAATCCGTAACTATATTTTTTATTTAGTTTAAAGCTTTAAAGCAATATTTAAAAAGCAGCAGCTTTTTAAAGCTATTTTTACTATTTTATACATAGTATATAAAACTATTATAAAAACAAAAAATATTTTTTTAAATAAAATATTTATTAACAACTTAAAAAAAAACAAGCTTATTGTTAATTTATATATTATAAACTTATAAAAATAAAAAAAGTTTTATTTTAAACAATTTAAAACTTAATTAATAAATATAATATAAGTTATATAATAAAAACGAAAATATAAATTAAAAAGAAAAATATATATATAAATATTATTAATAAAGCTAACAATATTTATATATATATAAGCTATTTATAGGTTAGCTATTATTAAATGCTTTACTTTATAAAGCAAAGTGTTATTAACAACAGTAGTATTTATATATATAACCTTTTAAAGGTTTTTATTAAAATATTAAAGTATAAAAAAATATTTGTTAACTTAAACAACTAATATATTGTTAATTTAATGTATTTTTTATTTTTTGTTTAGTTGTTTTTATAATTTATAAAAAGCTTTTTTATTATAAGCTTTTTTGTTATAAGCTTTTTTATTATAAACTTTTTATATTTTTATAACGTATTATTATGTTTAAAAATAATAATTAAAATAAAAAATTAAAGGGTAAAATTATAGCAAACTTTACGTTAATTTATATAAGTATAAACTTTTTATAACGTTTTAAAGCTAAAATAAGCTTTGTGGATATATTATTAATATTTAGTTTATAAATTTAAATAAGCTTATTTTTATCAGTTTTTTTTTAAATTTAGTTAAAAGCTATATTAAGTTTTATATTTATTTATAAGTTGTTATAAATAGTAAAAATAATGTTTAAAATATTATCGATTATATTTATATTTATATTTTTTTATTTAATAAAATAGTTAAAAACAAATTTTTAGTTAAAATAATATTTAAATATAAGCTTTAATTTATATATATTGTTTTTATTGTTATTATTTAAATATTAGTTAGCTTTAATAAAGCTTAGTAAAAATATTAGTTAATAAAATTTTTTTGTTACTTTTTATTAGTTATAACTATATAATAAAAATAATAAAGTATATATAGTAATAAAATAAAAAGTTTAATTTATACGCTAAGTTTTTAATTTTATGTTTAATTGTTTAAAGTTTAACATATTATTATAAATATTTTTTAAAAAGCTTGTTAAGTAAATAATAACTATTATATAAATAAATAAAAACTTTATTTTTTAATAAAAACTTTAATATTTAATATTTATTATTATATTGTTTTTTAAATTAAATAGCTATAAAGTTTATTGTTAATTTAATATTTTATTATGAATAATTATATAATGTTTATTTTTTTAAAATATATTGTTGTTTGTTTATTTTATTATTACGTTAAAAAAACTAAGTAGCTTAAACCTTAATAGCTATTTATACAAAGTAAATTATATAGCTTATAAACGCGTAAAATTTAAGTTTTATTATTACAAAAAAATTAATTACATTTAAAATTAATAAAGTTATAATATTATATTGTTATTGTTATAATTTAGTTTTTTTGTTTAAATAAACTATTTTTTTATAAATAATATACGGTTATTATTAATAATTTAATATTTAAAGCTTTTTATATATTTTTTAAAAAATTTAAAATAAACTTACGATTATAATTTAAAATAACTTTTTCGGAATAGTTTAATTATTTAATAATAAATATTTAATTAAAACTATAACTTAGTTTTTAGCAGTATATTTTTAATTTTTAAAATTTAATAAAGTTTGTTTAAACGTATAATATAATATAGTTATTATATAATTATAAGTTTTATAGTAAAACTTTTTTATAAGTTGCTATAAAATATTAGTAAATTTAATAAGTAATAAAAATAATATAAAATTAATTATATTTAAGGCAATATTTAACGTACTTTTTAACTAATTATAATTTACAGTAAATAAAATAAAGTTTAAAATTTTTTATTATATGGTTTAAACTAGCGTAATCTTTTTTGTTATATATTATATATAATATTTGTTTAATTATATTATATATTAATTTATTAATAATACTAAAAAAATAGCTAGGTGTAAAAATAATAATAACGTTTTTATTAATACATAAATTATTAGTATATAATTTATCGAAATTTTTTTATATTATATATTTGCTTTATATATTAGCTAAAAACAATTTTTAATTTTTATTTATAATAGCTTTTGTTATATGTTCGATAATATTTTATATAAAATTTAGGACTATAAGTTTATAAGAACGTTTAAGCTTGTTTACGCTATTAATTATGTTTTATATAACGATAAGTTCACTAAGTATATTAAGTCCGTTGTTAAAGTAATTTAGCAAATAATAAATTTATAGTTTATATTATAATAAATAAATAAATAAATTAACTAGTTAATTATTAGCTCGGTTAATAGTTAATATATTTAATAAAGTTTAATTTATAATATTTTTTATTAAAAAATAGTTTATAAAAATAATAACGGAATATTTATTAAAGTATATAGTTATATAAAGCTTTTTTGTTGTTTATTTTAAATATATAATTTTTTGTTTAAATAGTTTATATTTTATTTTTGCTAATAAAAAAACCGATTTAAATATATTATAAGTTTTATTTTTATATATAGTATATATTTTGTTAAAATTTATTTAAAGTTTTATACTATATAAAA
>MU383322.1:1665-14743 GCA_022495125.1 Xylaria acuta | reverse complement strand
TATATATATTTTATATATAAAAAGTACTTCGTTTAAGTTTTAAGTTTTAAGTTACTAACTTAATTATTTATAATTTTTAAGTTTAAGTTTGCCTACTAACTAACTCAAACTTAAAACTTTGAGTTTAAGTTTGCCTATTAATTAACTCATTGAGTTTTTTAGTAAAGAATTATTCACTAAATCATAACCCTAATTATTATAAACTATAGTAATATTTGCAAATATTGTACTTGGACGATTAATTTAATATATAAATAAAATAAGCATACTTATAATCAAGGTTGTGATTTAGTAAATAATTTAGTAAATAAAAACTCAATAAGTTCGCTAGTAAGCAAACTTAAACTTAAATTTTTAAGTTTGAGTTAGTTACTAGGAAAACTTTAACTCAAAAATCATAAATAATTAAGTTAATAACTTAAAACTTAAAACTTAAAACTTAAACAAAGTACCTTTTATATATAATATATATATAAAAAGTACTTGTTTAAGTTAGTTAGTAAGCAAACTTAAACTTATTTATTTATTAAAAATTTAACTTTAAACTAACTTAACTAAGTTTAAGTTTTAGTAAATAATCTAAGTTTAAGTTAATAACTTAAATAACTTAAATAACTTAAAATCAAATTATAACCCTGCTTATAATTAAGGTTATGATTTAAGTTTAAGTTTTTTAAGGTAATTGAGTTATTAACTTAAACTTAATTAAGTTAGTCTAAGTTTATAATTTTAATAAATAATTAAGTTTAAGTATGTTTACTAACTAACTTAAGTTAGTTTGAGTTTTTTAAGTTAATAACTTAAAAAAACTTAAAAGACTTAAAGGTACGGGCTAAAAAATAAAAAAAATAAAAAATAAAAATAAAAGGTTAATATATTTAAGACTGTAATAATAAAAGTTAATTAAATAAGTTGCCCGGTTATTTTTATTATTTTAATTAAAATTATTATTATTATTTAATTATCAAAATAATAATAATATAATGTTAAATTTTTATTGTTATAAATTTTTAAAAATACATAATAAATCGTAAAAATAAACGGGTAACCTTTTTAATAAAAATAATAAAAATAACCGGCAACCTATTTAATTAACTTTTATTATTGTTGTATTAAATATATTAACTCTTTATTTTTATTATTTAATTTTTAATTTTTAACCCCTACATTTAAGTTTTTTAAGTTATTAATTAGTTATTAAATTATTTACTAAATTATAACCCTGCTTATAATTATATTTAGCAAGCACCCAAATAAATTATATTGTTACTTAAACAAATAATATAATATATTTCCTGCTATTATAATACATTTTGTTTTTAAATTAATTATTTTATTATTTTAACGTTTATATAGCTGAAAATTTATTATTTTAGCTATATTTAACAAATATAGCTTTTATTGTATAAAATAATCTTTTCAAAAAAACTAGTTAAAAAAATGTACTAATTATTTTTTAGGTTATATAAATACCGTTTATTATTATTAGTATTATTATTTAATCCGCTGGGCTGCCTTATAGCGCGGCTATTCTACCTATTTATTTTCGTAAGGGTTGTGATTTAAGTTTGAGTTTTTTGAGTTTTTTGAGTTTTTTGAGTTTTTTGAGTTTTTTGAGTTTCTTAAGTTTTTTAAGTTACTAACTCAAACTCAAACTTAATTAAGTTAGTCTAAGTTTGAATTTTTAATAAATAATTAAGTTTAAGTTTGCCTACTAACTCACTCAAGTTAGTTGGAGTTTTTTGAGTTAGTAACTCAAAAAACTCAAAAAACTCAAAGGTGGGGGCTAAAAAATAAAAAATAAAAAATAAAAATAAAGGGTTAATATAATTAAAATAATAATAATAAAGGGTAGTTAAATAGGGTCCCCGATTATTTTTATTATTTTTATTAAATTAATTATTATTTTTTAAATATTAAAATAATAATAATAAAATATTAAATATTTATTTTAATAAATATTTAAATATTTATAAAACATAAACTATAAATAATAAAAATAAACGGGTAACCTATTTAATTACCCTTTATTATTATTATTTTAATTATATTAACCCTTTATTTTTATTATTTAATTTTTAATTTTTAGCCCCCACCTTTAAGTTTTTTAAGTTACTAATTATTTACTAAAAACTTATTAAGTTAGTCTAAGTTTACTTATTAACTAACTCATTGAGTTTAAGTTTACTTACTAATTAACTCAAAACTTAATTTTTGAGTTTAAGTTTGCCTATTGACTAACTTATTAAGTTTTTATTTGCTAAATTATTCACTAAATTACAACCCTGAATATAATATAACTAATATAAATAAAATAATAAGTAAAAAAATAGCATAAACTTAAATAATTTGGTCATTGGTTAAATTAATATAGAATTTCTTATTATTTATCATTAGCTATTTTATAAAATATATTTATATAATGTTATAAAATTAAATGAAATAATAATATGAAAAAATAGTTTTAAATTAAACAAGTTATAAAATGGCCGTTTAATTTAATAAGTATAAAATTTAACTATGTTATAATAAGTTATAAAATAGCTTTTATAAAATTGTTAAAGTATAAATATAGCTATAGTTATAAAATAATAGTATATTATTATAAACGTTAGCTTTAACTAAATATAGTTAGTATAAAAATCATATAGCTATTTATTTTATATATATACTAAAAACGTATAAATATTTAGATTATTAAAAGCTTTATATATACGAACAAAACGTAATTATAACGTTGATATAAAAATAAAAACACTATTAACTTAATATTAATTAATAATTAGCAGGGTTATAATTTAGTTAATAAGTAAACTTAAACTAACTGACTTAATGTTTAGCAAATAATTAATAACTTAAAAAACTTAAAAGTCGGGGCTAAAATTAAAAATTAAATAATCAAAATAAAGGGTTAATATAATTAACATAATAATAATAAACTATTAAATATTTAAATATTTATAATAAATAAACTATAAATAATAAAAATAAACGGGTAACTTATATAATTACCGTTTATTATTATTATGTTAATTATATTAACCCTTTATTTTAATTATTTAATTTTTAATTTTTAGCCCCGACCTTTAAGTTTTTTAAGTTATTAATTATTTACTAAACATTTATTCAGTTAATTTAAGTTTGCTTACTAACTAATCTAAAACATAATTTTTAAGTTTAAGTTTGCTTATTAACCAACTCATTAAGTTTTTAGTCACTAAATTATTCACCAAATCATAACCTTGATCGCAATAGTTTAATAGCTTTTAAAATATAACGAAAGTTATAAAATAATATAAAATATCGTTAATGTTATTAGGGCCGGTATATAAATAAACTGCCGCCGAAAAAAAAAACTAAAAAAATAAAGATCGAAAATTATAAAACTTACTGCACTATTTAGTAAGAACTACTAAACATAGTAAAGTTTTAAGTTTATATATTATAAAAATAAAAATAAAAAGGTTTTAGTAAGTTTTTTGCTAGAGGCGAAAGCTTTACTAAGGCCTTAACTTCATTATTTAATCTATAAAATAATGCTTTATCTAGCAGTATAGGTCCCCCTGCGAGAATATAATAGCAATATAAAAATAGTTTATCCTTTTTTTTTAATCGAATAATTTAGCTTAAACTTTAAGTTTATTAAGTAGCTAGTTAGTTAGTAGCAAGGTTATAATTTAAGTTTAAGTTTTTTTAAGTATTTATTAACTAACTTAAAACTTAATTTAGTTAGTAAACTAAAACTTAAATAAGTTAGTTTAAGATTAAAATTTAATACTTAATTTAAGTTTAAATTTAGCTAATGATTAACTCAACCTTTTTAAGTTATTACGTTAGTTAGTAAAAGGATTTAACAAACTTAAAGGTAAAGGCTAAAAAATAAATAATAAATAATAAAAATAAAGGGTTAATATATTTAAATAAGTGTTATTTTTGTTGTATTAAATCTATTACCCATTTATTTTTATTTTTCATTTTTTATAAATATTTATATGATATATTATTATTATTAAATAAAAATTTAAAAAACTTTTCGTTATAACTTCAATAAATTTAATTTAAAAAATAAAAATAAATGTGTAATAAATTTAACACAATAAACATAACACTTATTGTTACACCTAGCACACTTTTAAAGACAAGGCTCTTGTATTATGTGCTATATTGTACAAAAAATCTATAGATAAAGAGAAAAGACAAAAAGAATAAAAACTAGCTGTACAAAATCTACTTAAGTATATGTGTGGGGTGGGGCTGCCCTAGTGGGGCTTTAGTGGGGTGTAGGTGTAGTAGCTAGTGCATAGTGCAGCTACCGGCTAAGCTATGTACAGATTACTAATTTATAACTACTCCTTTTAAAAAAAAAAATTTTAGCTTGTCCGCAAAATATGTACAGTACTTAAATAGCTAACTTTTAACTGCTTTTTAACGGGAAAAAGGATCGCTATAGGTTTTTATTTATATAATTATTGCTAGGCCCTTTTTTTATTAAATTATGATATAAGCTTTTTTATACGTTAAGTTAACGATTTTTCCGCTAATATAGTTTACGTATATTAACGCTTTATTATTAAATTTTTTTATATTATAGTTTTATCATTTTTAAAATATATACCTATAAATTTTTTATTATATATTATATTTAGCTATATTTATAACTTTATTAGTAGCTTTATAAAATTAAGGTTTGTTTTATAAAACTTTTTTAATAACGTTATTTTATTTTTAAAGTTTTTTATAAAATACTATTTATTATTAATATTTTATTTTTTAATTAACTTAATATTAAAGTTTATAGTAGTAACTTTTTAATGATTATATTTTTATAATCGGTTTATATAGTATTAATTTATAGCTCGGTAAAAAAGTAAAATATTAAATATATATATATATATATATATTTTTAAAAGTATTTTATACTTTTGCTATATTATAAAAAAATCAAGTTTGTTAAAAGGTTTATTTATTTTTTATAATTGTTTTTTTAGTATTAAAATATAATTTATAAGATTAAAGTTAAGTTTACGGCAGCTTTAGTTGGCTTGTTTTATTATACGCTTTTAACTATTAGTAAAGTATTTTTTAGTAATATTTATAAAATTAATTTTTTATACGTTTTTATAGAGTTTTTTTTTGGATTAGCAAGTTTTTTAACTTTTTGTTTTTATTTTGTTGTTTTAATTAAAATAGAAAAATATAAAGATTTTTATTTTTATTTTAATAGTTTTGTAGATTTATAAGGTAAAAAGGCTTGTACGTAATTTATAGCGGGCATATGTTTTAATTACTTGTTTTAGTAATAAGTTACTAATAACTTACCTACGGACGTAGTTGTTAATTTAAATATTCATTTATAATTTTAGCTTGTTCTACGGTTTTAAAGTCTTTTATAAAATCTAAAATATATTTAATATTTATAACTTTGTATAATTCATTTATAAAAGCTAAAATAAATTAGGGTTTTTAATTAAAAGTTATTATTACTAAAACTTTACATACTTTAAAGGGTTTTTTATAGTATATTTTAGCTATATTTTTAGCTATAGTTTATATAATATAAAGTATAATTTAAGCTTGTTTTTTATTGGTTAATTATAACCAGGGTTGTGATTTAAGTTTGAGTTTTTTGAGTTTTTTAAGTTATTAACTCAAACTTAGATTATTTACTAAAATTTAAACTTAGTTAAGTTAGTCTAAGTTTGAATTTTTAATAAATAATTAAATTTAAGTTTGCTTACTAACTAATTTAAACAAGTACTTTTTATATATATTTTATATATAAAAAGTACTTTGTTTAAGTTTTAAGTTTTAAGTTACTAATTTAATTATTTATAATTTTTGAGTTTAAGTTTGGCTAATGATTAACTCAAACTTAAAACTTTGAGTTTGAGTTTGCTTATTAACTAACTCATTAAGTTTTTAGTTATTAAATTATTTACTAAATCATAACCCTAATTATAACTAATATATTATTAAAACTATATTTGTTTTTTAGTATTTGTTTAAAATTTATTATTAAATAGCGCTAAATATAGTTAAATATTAGTAAAAATGTTAATTCGTTAGCTGTTTTATTTTAGGTATTTTTATAAGTTTATATTTTATATAGTTAGCTATATATATATTATAATTCTTTTTAAGTTTTGGCTACTAATACTGTTTTTTTGCTAATTTATATTTTTTTTATTAAAGTATACGGTAGTTATATTGTTGTAGGCTTTTTATATTAATTAAGGTTATGATTTAAGTTTAAGTTTTTTAAGTTATTTAAGTTATTAACTTAAACTTAAATTATTTACTAAAACTTAAACTTCGTTAAGTTAGTTTAAGTTTAAATTTTTAATAAATAATTAAGTTTAAGTTTGCTTACTAACTAACTTAAACACATACTTTTTATATATATTTTATATATAAAAAGTATTTTGTTTAAGTTTTAAGCAGGGTTGTGATTTAGTGAATCATTGAGTTAGTGCTAAGACTTGGTAAAATAGGCTGTATAAAATCGAAAAGTGGGTCAATATTATAACAAAAAATCAATTAAAATATTACTAATTAAGGGCTATACAGTGGTATAGGATATATATTTTTGCCGCTATTTCTAATATAGTAATTAATTTTTAAAGCCTAAATTTTAGGCCTTAAGTCAAAAATTTAAAAAACTCAAACTTAAAAATCTTAAATAGTATATAGCTAAATTAGGACTAGCAGTAAAAATATATACTTTATATGGCTGGATTACCCTTAATTAGTAATATTTTAATTAATTTTTAGTTTTAATATTAACCCACTTTTCGATTTTATACAGCCTATTTTACCAAGTCTTAGCACTAACTCAATTATTCACTAAATTACAACCCTAGTTTTAAGTTTTAAGTTATTAACTTAATTATTTATAATTTTTAAGTTTAAGTTTGCTTACTGACCAACTTAAACTTAAAACTTTGAGTTTAAGTTTGCCTATTGACTAACTCATTGAGTTTTTTAGTGAATAATTATTTACTAAATCACAACCTTAATATTAATTAAATGTAAAAGTATAAAGAGTTAAGTACTATAAGTTGTTTATAATATATAGTTAATTTATTATACAAAGTTTAAATGTTATTCTTTTGTTAATCATAACTTTTTTTATAATAGATTTTTTTATAAAGTTTAAATAGTTTTTTTAAAATATTTTATTAATTAATTAAGGTTTTTTTATTTTTTTTTTATTTTTTAAGGTTTTAATATTAATAACTTAAGATAACTTTTTATTTATGCTAAAAGTTTGCGTATATTGCTATTATTAAATTAAAAATTTATAAAATAACGTTATGTTTTTTTTAAGTTATTATGTTTTTTTACATTATAAATAATATATTTACTACTATGTTTTTTTTAAGCTAAAAAATAATAAGGAAATTATATTCGGAAAAAAAGTTAGTTTATTTAGCTTGTTAAAAGTTAACGTATTGTTTAATGCTAAAATATTTTAACGTTTAGTAGTTAATAATAATAAAAAAAGGTTTATTATAATTGCTAATTAATTTAGGTTATTATTTTTTTAACGCTATTATTATAGCCAGCATTTTTTAGTTAAAAATACTATAGTTAAATTTAATATTTTATAGTATATTTATAGCAATATTATTAAAAATGTTAGTTTTTATTTTAATAGGTAATTTAAACTCATAATAGTATAAGAAAAGTAAAAAAGTTAAAGCGTTTTTTAATTTAAAAAGGCCTTTTTATACGCTTTATTTGATTTAAAAAATATTTTTTTTTAGTTAAACGGTTTAATATTATAGCCATTTTACTATATTTAAAACCAAATTTGCGGTAAAAATTATAAAATCCTAGAAATAATTATATATGTTTAATAGTATTAAATGTTTTTTCATTAATTATACCGGATATTTTAGCTAAATTAACTTATATGCTATTAATATTAATAATATAATTTAAAAACTTAGTTTTTATTATATAAAAGTTTAATTTGTTTATATTTGCTTTAAGTTTTATATTTTACAAACGGTATAAAATTATTTTTATATATTTTTATAGGTTTTAAAGTTATTTAAATAAATATAAATATGACTAATATAAACATTATAAAAAGTACCGAAGTAGTTAAATAGTATATTATTAAAATAACGTTAAAAGGTCGATAGTCCGTTTAATAACTTAAACCAAAAAAAATTATAATAATATATACTATATTATATATAAAACGTTATTAAGTTTTTTATTTATTTTATTTTAATACAGTAGAATGTTTATTATATATTTATTTTCATAAAAATTTTGGCTTTAAATTTATAGGCGAGCGTTTTTTTAAATAAAAAGTAATTTTTTTTAAAGTAATTATATTTAACTTTTAATAATTTATATAAAATTAAAGTTTAATACGTTAATAAATATATTTTTAAAAGTTTTACTTTATATTTTTAACGTTAGTAGCAATGTTTTTTTAATATTTTAATGGCCTTGTTTATTTTATTTAGTTATTAGTTATAACTAAAATTATATTATTATAAATAGGTTAAAAAAGTTTTATTACTTTTTTAACAAATTATATATATATATTTGCTTTTAAATTTTTAAAAAGTTGTTCGTAGTTAAAAATTTTTTTTTTTAAATATTTGTTTATTAGGTTTTGTTTACTAGTTTTTTTATAATATTTGTTTTAAGTAAACGTTTATTTTTTTAACGGTTTTTTTTTTCCGAAAAAATGTTTTTTGTTAAATTTTAAAAACTAAACTTAGCTATAATTATAACAATTTATACTTTATAATTAGCTGTTAATTTATTTTTTAAAAAATAGTTTTCAGTAATATATTTTTACTAACAACAATTAAATTATTTATTTTTAAATATAAGCTTTTATATTTTATTAAAAGTAAGTTTAAAATATTACATTTTTTTAAAAGGAGTAAAGGTATTTATGCTATTATTATAAAGCGTACGAACGTTATTGCAACTATTGTTAAGTAAGGTTAGTTTTTATTTTTTTTGCTTTATAAACAATATTATATTTTTAGTTGCTAACGTATAAACAATAAGCTATTTAAATATAATATTTAATAAACGTCTTAAAAAGAACGGATTTTTTAATATATTTGGAAAAACTTTAATATTTAAGCGTACAAATAACTTATTTTAATAAAAAAAAATTATTTGTTGTTATTAAAATATATGTTATTTATAAAGTAAATAAAATTAGCTTTAAACTTAAAAAATGGTACAAGTTTATAAACTTTGAACTTAAGCTTATATTATTTAGCTTTTATTTTTTTTTCGATATGTTTATATTAAAATAATTGTTTTTTAAATATTAAAATATTTCTTAGCAACATAAAAAAGTAAACGTTTAATAACTTTTTTACCTAAGTATAATTTAATATTTAATATTTTTGTTTTATTATTAGCAAACTAATTTTAATTAATCCATAATTAGTTTTTTATTTTTTCGAACTAAATTTTAAATTTAATATTTTTTTATTATTATTATAAAAAGTAAGTATAGTTATTTTTACAAACTTGTAAATTTTGCTTGTTATATATATAAAGCTAGGAATATTGTTTTTATAGCTTAAAAGGTTTACTACGTATTAGTTTAACCTTTTTAATTATTTTTAAACGTAGTTATAATTTTTAATAATATTTTTAAATTGTTTGAAAAGTTTATTAATTGTAGACTTAATATTTAAACTAAAGCTACTTAAACCGGTTTTTATAGCTATAACGTTTTTAATTAAATTTTTATTTTTTATATAGCAACTTTTTAAAAAAATTTAGTTTATTTAATAAAAGTATTAAGTTAGCTATTAATATAATATAATAAATTATATAAATTTATAACGTATTAGCACTATATTATTATTAATAAAAGTTTTATTTTAAACTTATAAAAGATATCTTTAACATTTTTTATAATAATAGCTTAAAATGTTTATTTACTTATAAATTTATTAGCTTTATAAAAACTTTGTTTTTTTTAATAATAAATACGAAATAAAAAGTAGGATTATTTTTTTAATAAAAATACTAACGGTTATTAAAAAAACCTTATTATTATTATTAAATTTTTTTAAAAAACTTAAAAAAATTAATTTAAATTTAAAACATATAAATATAATTAACTAACGTTTATTTTTTATAATTATAACTTTTTATAGCCATTTTATTAAAATATAGTTTTTTTTAACTTAATACTAAATTAATATTTTCTTTTTGTTTTAATATTAAAAATTCAGTTTTTAAACATTATATAGTTCTAAAAATCGAAAGGGTTAAAAAATATTGACTTTTGGGCTTTTACTTTATTTTTAGCGCAGTTTTCCGCGGATTAAGGTATTTTAAGGTTCGTAACGTTCGCTAGTTAGTTTAAGTATTTTTGTATTTTATTAAAAAATATTTAAAAGTAGTTTTAATATTTTATTAAATAAATAATCTATAGATTGTTATACCTTGCATACTTTTAAAAATAAAGCTTTTGCAATATATGCTATATTATACAAAAAATCTACAAATTAAAAAAAAAGAAAAAAAGGAACAAAAACTAGCTGTATAAAATCTACTTAAGTATGTATATAGGGTGGGGCTGCCCTAGTAGGGCTATAGTAGGGTGTAGGTGCAGTGGCTAGTGTATGGTGTAGCCACCGGCTAAGCCACGCATAGATCATTAATCCGTAACTTTTATTTAAATATATAAAGCCTTTATTTTTATGATATAATTTTTATTTTTTAGCCCTTACCTTTAAGTTTTTACTGACTAATTTAGTTAGTAAGATTAATTTAAGTTAGTTTAAGTTTGCTTACTAATTACCTTTATTAAGTTTTATTTTTTAATTAACTAACTTAATTAAGTTTAGGTTTGCTTAATAACTAACTTAAACTAAATTTAGTCATAATTTGTAATGAATTAAGTCCTTAAATCACAACCTTAATTAATAGTATAAATTTTTTTAAAGCTACCGCTTTTATAATATTGGCTAATATTAAGGTTATAATTTAAGTTTAAGTTTTTTGAGTTTTTTAAAGTACTAACTTAAACTTAGATTATTTAATAAAACTTAAACATAGTTAAGTTATTTTAAGTTTAGATTTTTAATAAATAATTAAGTTTAAGTTTGCTTACTAATTAACTTAAGTTAGTTTGAGTTTTTTAAGTTAGTCACTTAAAAAACTTAAAAAAACTCAAAAATATTTAAATATTTTGGTAATTATAAAACAGCCCTATAATTCTAATAAATTATTTATTATTTATTATTATTATTATTATTGTTTACTAATTTATATTTTTAAATTAGTGTTATAAATTAATGTAATATTAACCCTTTTGTAAATATATGAAATTTATATATAATAACTTTTTTTTAATTGTAATTTTTTTACTTTTTAACGTTTAATATTTATATATATATATATTTTTATTTTTGTCTCTTTATTTTAATTATATATGTAGCTTTAAAGATTTAATTTTTTTGCAATAGCTAACCTTACTAAAAAGCCCGATTTTTTTTTGTACCTATATATTTTGTTTAAATATTAATATTTATAAAGTTTTTGAATTATTTTTTCTTTATAACCTTTAATAATTAATATACGTTAAAATATTTAATATTTTTAAAAATGGACAACAATATTAAAAAGCCCGCTTTTTTCTTATCCTTATATATTTTACTTATCTATTAATATTTTTTTATTTTTTTAATTATTTTTGCTTAACTATTTTTAACAATTTATACAGCTTTAAATCATTTTTTTTTAAAACGGACAAAACTATTCGATAGCCCGATTTTTTTTATTGCCCCTATATATTTTACTTAAATATTAATATTGTTTAAAAATTTTAATTATTTTTGTGCAGCTATTATTAACAATTTATATAGCTTTAAATATTTAATAATTTTTAAAACGGGCAACACTACTAGAAAGCCCGATTTTTCTTTTTTATACCTATATATTTTACTTCAATATTAATATTTTTTAATGTTTTTAATTATTTTTATTTATTTACTTTTAATTATTTATACTGCTATAAATAGTTCATATTTTTAAAAACGAACAACATTATTAAAAAGCTCGATTTTTTTATACTTATATATGTTATTTAAATATTGATATTTTTTTAAATTATGTTTCCGTTATTACTTTTAATAATTAATATAACTTATAATACTTAATATTTAAAAGAAAAACTACTATTATAATATAGTAAAATTTCTAATACTTTAACATTTTAATAAAGTTAACTGTTTCACTGTTTTTGGCTTTAATTTATTACAATTGTTAGTTATAAAATTACTTAAAATAAAAACAGCCCGTTTAATAAAAGCAAAAATAACTAAAATAGCTAAAAAAACGTTTTGCTAAAATATTTAAAATTAACAACCTAACAGTATTTTGTTGCTATTAAATTAAAATATTAGTTTAAATAACGCATGAGTTATTAATTTTTTATATAAAATCGATATAAATTTAATAAATATTTACGGGTTTAAAAACCGTTCTTTTAGTTGAATATATATTAAGTTTTTCGATATTATTTAAATTGTTAAATTTTAAATAAATATTGTTTTTATTATCGTTTAAAACGAATAGATTTTCGTTCATGTTTATATTTAAATTATTATTGTTTTTTTTGTTTTAATTTTAATATATATTAATTAGCTTTAATAATTTAACTTTAAAATAAAATAAATAAAATACTTACTTAAAATATTCCGTTCGTAAAATATTAATAACGTTATTTTTTAAAGTTTGTATATAAAAAAATAAACTATTAAATTAAAAATAGCTTATTTTTTATATAAGCTTTAAAATAATAGCTAATAAATAAGTTGTATATTTATATATTAATTTAATAGTATTTATTATCTTAAAAAAATAAACGGTTTATTTTATATATTATTTACAAATAGCGTTAATAAAACTATTTAAAACTAGTTCCTATAAAAAATTAATATTTAAAAATAAATACATATAAATAAATAAATAAATAAAATAAACTTATTATTTAACTTTTATTTCGAACTAATAAACAGTAAACTATATTAAATTAGTGTAAAGTTTTAAAGAGTTTATATATATATGA
>MU383321.1:0-14863 GCA_022495125.1 Xylaria acuta | reverse complement strand
TTATAGGTTATATTTAATAATAATATACATGCGTATATATATATATAGCTTAGCTATATATATAAGTTAAACATAGCTATTTATAGCTATATATACATACTTTTTATTTGCGCGTATTATATGCCGGCTATAAAAAAAGGTTTTATTAACCTTAGTAAATATTATTTATATATAAAAATTTTTAAATTAATTTTTTTTAGTTTATTATAATCGCTTTATTTATAAACTAATAACGTTAATAGTATTAATAGTGTTAATGGCGCTAATAACGTTAATAGCGCTAAATTAAAATTTAAAGTGTTTTAAAAATAACTTTGCTTTTAATTAATTATTATATTCGAAAATATTTTTAAAATATTAAAACAAAGTTTATGTTAGTTTTAATATTTTTTAATTAAATTTTTACTATATTATAATTGTTTTTTTAATTTTTATTTGTTATATTTATAATTTTATTTTTTTATTTAATAAAATAATTAAAGCTATTATATTTACAATTTAATTTATAGTTAAAAATATTTTTTTATAAACTTTTTTTTTAATATTAAAGTTTTTTTATTTTGCTTTAATTAGTTTTAATAGTAGTATATATTGTTTAAATAAGTTGTTACTTTTAAAAATAAAACAAAAATATTTAATAAAAATAATAAAATAAATTATAAATTTATTAAAAAAGTTTAGTTTATAAGCTAAATTATTTATTTATTTATTTTACGGTTTAAAAACTTAATTGTTATTATATATGTTTTTAAAAAGGTTTATTAAACAAATAATATTTTTAATAAAGTTTTAAATATATTTAGTTATTTAATTAAAATTTAAAAAATTAATATTTTATATTATAATTTTATGTGTTTATAACGTATTTAAAGTTTATAGCAAAATATACGTTTTATTAAATATAGTTATAAAAAAAGTATTAAAAACGTTAAATAGTTAAAATTTAAATAGTTGTTTATAAAAAATTAAATATATAAATATAAAATATATAACGTTTAAATTTAATTATAAAAATAATGTAATATTTATTTAATTTACTTTTAAATTAAGAAAATTATAATATTATAACGTAATTTTAACTATTTAGTTTTTATATGTAAAAAGTTTATTTGTTTATAAATAATATACTATTGTTATAAATAGCTTTATTTTAAACATTTTTTAAATACTTTGTTAAAAACTAAAAGTAAATTTTTTATTATAGTTAAAAATAATTTCTTTAAAAACATTTTAATTATAAAGCAATAGTTACTTTATTAAAGCTATTTTTTATTTTTTTATAATATATTGTTTATTATTATTTAACTATTAAAGTATACTTTTACTTTTTATTTTTAATAATATAAGGATAAAGTTTATAATAATTATTTATATTAATAATAAATTATTAAAATAAATAAAACGTAAGCTTTTAACAAATTATTGTTTGTTAGTTTAATTAATTTTATATATTAAATAATATTTAATAAAAGTTTTAACTTTTTATATTTTATTTAAAAAAATATAGCTAAAATATTTATAACATTTTTAATAATATTTTTTATTATAAGCTAGTTTTAATATTTTTTTAATTATATTATAAAATATATATAAATATTTAACGGCTAAGTAAATATTATAAATTAAACTATTAAGTATTAAATTAAAAAAATATTAAGGTTTAAAGTAAATAATAACGTTATTTTTTTTTATTTAAGTTTTTATTTTTAGTATATTTTTATATATTTTTTAAAATTTACGCGTATTTTTAGGTTTTTAAATAAGCTATATAAAAATTTATAAATATAAAATTGTTTATAATTATTTTTAATAATGATATAAGCTATATAAAATTATATTTAAAGTAGTTATGCTGTTTAGCTTTTTTAAGTTATTTTAAAATTTTATTTATTTAAAACAGTTAATAATTAGTTTAATATATTAAATATATAATTAAAACGTTTTAATAAATAATATATTTATAGTTTATATTATAAAAAGTATATAAAAAGTTAATTAGTTATTTGTTTATATAATTAGTTATAATGGTTTTTAACGTAGTTTATTTTATAATTTTTTATAGCTAAATAATTTATTAGTATAATAATAAGTTAATTATTTCATTAAATAACGCTTTATATTTTTTTTAATTTAAACTAAATATATTATTTTATTTTTAAAAATTTTATAATAAATTTTAACGTTTATTAAATATTTGCTTAAATATATTATTAATAATATTTATATAATAAAAATTAATTTATTTAAAACTTATTTATAGTTTAGTTTAAAATAAAATAATATTATATTAAAAATTTTTATAATAAATATCATAGACTTATACCGGTTTATATGGCTAAGGTGTGTGGCTAGGTGTGTAGGTAAGGCTAGTAGCTATAGCTACAGCTTTATTTACTAGCACAACCGTATTTACTAAGGGTATAGTAAATACTTTCGCCTATATATAAATGTATATATATTTAGCTACGCTTATTTATATTTTAAACTTTTTTTCTTTTTTTTTTTTAAATAAAATATTAGTTTTTAATACTAAATAAATTAAGTATATATATTTTTTGCTTATATTATACTTATTATAATATTTTATTTTATTTTATTAAAAAGTTTAAAAAACAATAAATTTTTTAAACCGAAAAAATTAATATAGTTAAATATAGCTAACTATAATATAAAATACTACAAAAAAACCTAACTATTTAGTTTATAAAAAAAGCCTTAGCTTAAACTTATATAAATATTATATAATTAAAACAACTAGCGCTATAAGCTATAGTTTAATTTAAAAATAAAAATTTAAGTTTATTTTTTAATTTTTTGCTAAAAAAGCGGCTAAAAAAAAGCTAAAAAAACTAAAACTATTAGTTATAAAAAAAACCTATAACGTTAACAAATAAATAAATATAAACAAAAGCTTATATTTTTATATAGTATTAAAATAATATTAAAAATATATTAAATTAATTAGTACTTATTAAGTTTATATTAAAAGCGGTAATAAAATTACTTAAAATCTTTAATATTAAATAAACCAATTTATAAAATATTTTATGACGGATAAAAAACTAGCAATATTTTTTACTACTTTTATTTTTACTAGCAAAATTATATAGCTTATATATAATAGCGTAATATTTACAATATAATTTACTAAAATATTTAAAAAAAAATTTTATAACTATATATTAAAAGTTTAAAATAAAAAATTTTTTAACTATAAGTTTTTAAAACTTAATTAAAAAATTTTATAACGTTATTTTTAATATAAGCTTAACTAAAACCGATATATAAATATATATAAAAGCTATAAAACTATATATTAATAATTTAAAAGCAAATATTTTTTTTAAAAAAGCTAACATTTAAAATATTACAATAAACAAAGCTTAAAACATATAAAATAAAAAAGTTTAAAAACTTAAAACGTTAAACAAAAAACTAAAAAATAAACTCTTTAAGCTTATTAAACAATTTAATACTACTAAAGCGTTTAAAACAAATAAAAAAACAACTTTTTTAATAATATTTATATTAATTTTATTTAGCCCAACAAAAAATCGTTATTATTAAAAAAATATTCTTATTTTTAAAGTTATTAAAAATAGCAGCAAAAAATTAATTAAAATAAAACACTTATTAATAATAAAGCAAACATATAGTTTAAATATTAGTTTATACTTTTAAAGTTTAAGCTAGCTAAAAATATAAATTATTATAACAATAATAAATAAAAATTTATATATATTATTTTTTAAATAAAAAAATTAATATTTAAAAACTTTTTTAACTTTATTATTAATAAATAAAATAAACTTATTTTTAAAACTAATTAAAGAATATTAAACTATTTATATATATAATATTATAATTTTTAAAAATATAAAATTATATAAAATAACTATAAACATTTAAAAATAAAAACTAGCAATACTTTTTAAGCGTTTAATATTAAATTTATATAATAAGCTAGCTAAGCTTACGTTAGTTCTATTAACTATAAAAAAATATATATATAATATACTACTTAAACAATTAAACAAAGTTTATATAAAAAAAGCACTAAATATTAAAATTATGTTTATTATTTACTACAACTATATTTAAATATAAAATTATTAACAACATAAAAACTTTTTAGCTATAAAAATATAAAAATATAAAATAAAAAAAACAAAAATATTAATAAAAATAATTATATAGCTATAAAATAAAAAACTAATACTAATATAAATATAAACAATATTTTACAAACGTAAAACTTTAACTATAATAGTGTTATAAACCTACACCGGTCTGTGTGGCTAGGTGTGTGGCTAGGTGTGCAGGTGGGGCTAGTGGCTGTGGCTATAGCTTTATTTACTAGCATAACCAGGCCGTAGTGAATACTTTCGCCTATATATAAATATATATATATTTAGCTACGCTATTTATATTTTAGACTTTCTTTTTTTTTTTTTTTTAAATAGAATATTAGTTCTTAATACTAAATAAATTAAATATATATACTTTTTACTTATATTGTACTTATTATAATATTTTACTTTATTTTACTAAAAAGTTTAAAAAAACAATAAACTCTTTAAACCAAAGAAATCAATATAATTAAATATAGCTAACTATAATATAAAATGCTACGAAAAAACCTAACTATTTAGTTTATAAAAAAAGCTTTAGCTTAAGCTTATATAAATATTATATAATTAAAATAACTAGCGCTATAAGCTATAGTTCGATTTAAAAACAAAAGTACAATTAAACAAAAATTTAAGTTTATTTTTTACTTTTTTGCTAAAAAAGCGGCTAAAAAAAAAGCTAAAAAAACTAAAATTATTAGCTATAAAAAAAAAAAAAAAAAAACTTATAAAGCTAACAAATAAATAAATATAAATAAAAACTTATGTTTTTATATAACGTTAAAATAGTACTAAAAATATATTAAATTAATCGCTATTTATTAAATTTATATTAAAAGCGTTAATAAAATTATTTAAAATTTTTAGTACTAAATAAACCGATTTATAAAATATTTTATTACGGACAAAAAACTAACAATATTTTTTATTACTTTTATTTTCGCTAGTAAAATTATATAGCTTATATATAATAGTATAATATTTACAATATAATTTGCTAAAATATTTAAAAAAAATCTAGCAACTATATATTAAAAGTTTAAAATAAGATTTTTTTTAACTATAAGTTTTTAAAACTTAATTTAAAATTTTTATAATGCTATTTTTAATATAAGCTTAACTAAAACTAATATATAAATATATATAAAAACTATAAAACTATATATTAATAATTTAAAAATAAATATTTTCCAAAAAAAAGCTAATATTTAAAATATTATAATAAACAAAGCTTAAAATATATAAAGTAAAAAAGTTTAAAAATTTAAAACATTAAATAAAAAACTAAAAAATAAACTATTTAAACTTATTAAATAATTTAATATTACTAAAACATTTAAAATAAATAAAAAAATAACCCGCTTAATAATATTTATATTAATTTTATTTAGCCTAACAAAAAATCGCTATTGTTAGAAAAATATTCCCGCTTTTAAAATAACCGAAAATAGCAGCAAAAAATTAATTAAAACAAAACATTTATTTATTTTTACTAATAATTAACCTATTAATAATAAAGCAAAAATATAATTTAAATATTAGTTTATATTTTTAAAATTTAAGCTAGCTAAAAACGTAAATTATTATAACAATAATAAATAAAAAATTATATATATTATTTTTTAAATAAAAAGGTTAACATCCGGAAACTTTATTAACTTTATTATTAGTAAGCAAAGCAAACTTATTTTTAAAATTAGTTAAAAAGTATTAAACTATTTATATATATAATACTATAACCTTTATAAATATAAAATTGCCCGAAATAAATATAAATATTTAAAGATAAAAACTAGCAATATTTTCTAAGCGTTTAATATTAAATTTGTATAATAAGCTAATTAAGCTTGCGTTAATCCTGCTAACTATAAAAAAAATATATATAATATACTGTTTAAACAATTAAATAAAGTTTATATAAAAAAAGCACTAAATTTTAAAATTATTTTTACTATTTATTATAACTATATTTAAATATAAAATTACTAATAACGTAAAAACTTTTTAGCAATAAAAGCATAAAAAAAAAAAAATAAAAAAAGCAGAAGTACTAATAAAAGTAGTTATATAGCCGTAAAATAAAAAACTAATACTAATATAAATATAAGCAATACTTTGCGAACATAAAACCTTAACTACAGTAGTATATATCCTAGATACTATAATATTACTTTAATAAAAACTGCTAATAATAATTATAAAATATATATTAAACCTACTTTTAACTAAATAAAAATATTAATAGCTAAAAAATAATGTTTTATTTATTATAAACTAAAGTATTATAGTTCTAATTATTTTTAAAAAAAAAACTTCGATTATATAAATATTACCCAGGTTAACAAAATTATAACTAAAGTTATAAACAAAAACTACGTTAAAACGCTAAAAAATAACCTTTAAAATAACTAGCTTTTTTTTTTAAAGTAGCAAAAATATTAGTATTAAACTTCGAACAATATAAGAAAATATTATTTAATTTTTTTAAAAAACTTTTAAAAAAAAACTTCTTTTTTATAAATTATATAATAATAAATAATAAACTTATATTAACTATAAAATTATTATTTAATATAAAAACAAATATATACTTTTTTATTAGTATAAACTTTATTTTATAAATAATATAATATTTAAAACTAAAACAATTAATAAAATTTAAACCTAATATAATTGCTAGCTATAATAGCAAGGCAACCTAGTTAATAAATATAGCTTTAAAAATATATTTTTAAGTATAAAAACGTATAATATATAATATACCGATATTAATAATTAATATAAAATATAATATAATAATCGGCAAAAAGTTTTTTAAATATTATAATATACTAATAAATAGCTAACGTAAAAAGTTGCTAATTTTTAACAACTAATAACTTAAATACTACGCTAAAGATATTTTTATAAATATAGCCAAAAACTTAATTATTAACCTAAAATATTAAGAAAATATAGTTTGTTAAAAATAAATAATAAACCTAAAAAACAAGCGGCGCTATAATAGCCGCATAAGCTAACAATAAAACGCCAAAAAAAACACTAGGAGGTTTAACTATAAAGCACCTATAGTAAAAAACGTATTAAAAAAAAACAAACGGTCTAATTATAAAGCTCCTATAGTAAAAAACGTACTAAAAAAAAAACTAAGCTAACCGGCCAACAATAAAAAAAAAAAAATTTAAAAAAATACTATTAAAAAGCAAAAGTTAACTAAAAAAAAAAAAAAAAAATATGTTTAATTTACGGAAAAACCGGAAGTAATATCCTAAGTGCGTACGAAAATTAAAAAGTTAAAAAAAAAAAATAAAAATAAAAAAGCTTAATTTGCTTAAAAAAAAAAACTAGCTTTTAAATCGCTTATATATATTTTATAATTTTTATAAGTTAGTTTTAATATAAATATTAATTAAATATAACAAAAAGTTAATTATATAAAATAAATATTAAATAAAAACAAACATAAGTTATTTATTTAGTTATTTTTATACGTTAAAATAGCTAACTACTTAAAATATAACCTAAATATATATAACAAACATAAACCCTATATATTACGCTAAAATATAATCGGTTAATATAAATATTAACCGGTTTATATTATTATTATAAACGTAATAACATTCGCTTTTACTTTTAAAAAAAATAATATAATAGTATATAATATTATTAGCTTAAATAAAATCGAACAAATTATTAATAAAAAAAAAAAATTATTATAAAATAAAGCCAAACTTTATAAAAAAGCTTATTAATAAATTTTTAAACAATATTATAAATATTTAAATATATTTAACAAAATAGTATTAAATAAACTTTTACTTTAATAACTAAAAATAAATTATTATATTAAACTTAATAAAATATTTAAATTATTAAAATATAGTTTTTTATATAAAATATTATTAAAAAAAGCTAAATCTTATTAAAAATATATATAAAAAAACTTAATTAAAAGATTTATTAAACTAACTAATATTTCGTAAATAGCTTTAGTATTATTTACTTTTAAAAATAATAAATTTTTATAGTTTTACGTAAATTATTAAAAGCTAAATAAGCTAACATAAAAAAATTAATACTTTTTACTGTTAGTAAAAAAAACCTTATTATAATTATTTAAAACTAAAATATTTACAAAAATTAATATTTAATAAGCTTTTTATTAAATTTATATTATTAAAAAAAATAAACGTTTAACCGCTTTTTATATTTATTATAGTATTTATTAGTTTAATATATTATTTTTTAAATTAACGAATAAACTTGCTATTTTTTAACGTTTTATTAATAATATTTTAAAGAACTATTTAAATATTTTTTATATAGTATATATTAATAATATTTTTATTTATTTTAATAATACATTAAAATATTAAAAGTATATAAATAAAATATTAGCTAAATTAAAAAAAAATTATAAGCTAATTTAAAAAAGTATAAATTTTATATTATTAAAACTAAGTTTTTAAAGTTTATTATAAATATAAAAAATATCGAAGTTAATTTTAATAAAATAAAAATTATTAAATATTAGTAGCTATTTATAAAAAATAAAAAAGTATATTTTTTTTAAAAATTTTATAACTTTTATTAACGTTTTATAAAAAAATATAAATATATTATAAAACTTTTAACTAATTTTATTTATATAAGTATACTTTTTAAATAAACTAATATTTATTAAAAAACATTTAATTAACTATATAATATTTTTATTAACGCTTTAATATTATATTATTTTTTATATAAAGCTAAAACTATAATAAAAACTAACGCTTTTAATAAAATAGCTATAAGCGTATTATTTTAATAAAATAATTTTAACAACTTTTAAAAGCTTATAGCTTTTTTTTTAAAAACGTTATAAAAAACTAAAATAAACTATAAAATATATAATAAAAAATACTTATAATAATTAAAAAATTAATATATTAAATTAAAAGGTTTATAATAATAATAGCTTTTTATTATAATTATAAACTACGTTGTTTTAAAATACTTTACTATAAAAAAAGTACTAAATTTACAACAAATAAATAAACTAAGCTAATTTTATATTATAACTTTATAATTATATATTAACTAAGTTTAAAAAATATTATTGCTAATATTTTATTTTATTTTACTAAAAACTTAACAATATAAAAATAAAAACGTAATAAATAACAAATAATAATTTTATTTAAACCTGCTAAGATTTTTATAAAAATAATTAATAAAATTATAAAGATTTACGCTATAGCTAATTTTATACTTTTAAAATATCGGGCGTAGTTTTACTAAATATATTGTTAAATATTAACTAAAAAAATATTAGTTTTAATAAATACTAATTATAAATAAAAAATAATAATAACTTTAATTAGTTTATATTTAATAACTTACTTTTATATAAAAATAAGTTAGTAGTACTTAATAAAAATAACCTATATATATAAATATTTAAAAAAATATATATACGTTTAACTATAATATATTTTAATATAAACAAAACTTAACAAATAGTTACGTAAAAATATTAGTAGCTTAGTTTATATAAAAATATCGAACAATATATAGTAAATTATTTTTATAAACTTATTAAAATTTTTTATAATAAAACCTTTAGCAAGCTAAAATTATTAAAAATACTAAAATATTTATAGTAATATATAATAATAAACTTTAAAAGCTTTTTTTTAAACAAAAATAAAAATAATATAATTTTTTATATAATTAATAAATTAACGAAAATTTTATAAACTACTTTTTATAAAAATATAATAATAGTTAAAAATATAGCTAAAATATATTATTAAAAACCTTATTAGCTATTTAATTAGCTTAAAATATTTATAAATAATTAAAGCTTTTAGTTTATTATAAACTTTATTAAAAAGCTATTAAAAATATATAAAATAAAGCTAAACTTTTTTTTTATAAAATATAAATAAATAATAAAATAAGTTAAAATTATATATTAATAAATAAACTAATAGTTATAACTATTTATTAGCTATTTTTAAAAAAATTAATTATAAGCTTTTTTTACTTTAAATATAGTTTAAACTTTATTATTTTATAAATCGCTTAAAAAACTAACGCTAAAAAAAGTTTTTATAAAACAACCTATAAAAATAACCTTTAATTAAAAGTTTAAAATTAAATTATTAACAAACAAACCCGCGAAAAAAAAATTAAATTAAAAAAAAATTAAATTAAAAAAAAACTTAAACTTTTATAATAAAAATATATAAATATATTAAAGTTATATAACAATAAATAAAAAAAGCTTAATAAAAAATAGCTAATTAAACTAATAAATATTAATAAAACTTAAATTTTATAATAAAAAACTATATTTATATTTTATAAAAAAAAACAAATAAATAAATTAATTGAACAAAAAACTTAATTATTTAATAACTAAAAACTATTATAAAATTATTAAAATATAACTAAATAATTTTAATATATTTAAGCTAAAGCTATTAAATATTTAGCGCAATAGCTAGTAGTTTTATATTAATAAATTACGAAAATATTTTGATAATTGTTGTACTAGTTATACAATCGAAGATAAAGCTCCTACAATATGTGGTATATTGTACGAAAAATCTACAAATAAAAAAAAAAAAAAAAAAAGAACAAAAGCTAGCTATATAAAATCTACCTAAGTATATATATAGGGTAAAGCTGCCCTAGTAAAGCTATAGGTATAATAGCTAGTATATAAGCGCAGCTACCGGTCGAGCTATATAAACTACTAATTTATAACTACCTTTTTTTAAAAAAAAACTTTTTAGCTTGTCCGTAAAATATATATAATATTCGAATAGCTAACTTTTAACTATTTTTTAGCAAAAAAAAAAATTATTTTAAGTTTTTATTTATATAGCTATCGTTAAGCTTTTTTTTTATTAAGTTATTATATAAGCTTTTTTATACGTTAAATTACTACTTTTTCGATTAATATAACTTATATATACTTTTATTTTATTGTTTTTTTTTTTTGCGCTATAGCTTTATTATTATTAAAATATAATATATTAAATTTTTTATTGTACGCTATATTTAGCTATATTTATAGCTTTATTAATAGTTTTATAAAATTAAGATTTATATCGTAGAATTTTTTTAGTAGTTTTATATTATTTTTAAACTTTTTTATAAAATATTATTTATTATTAACGCTTTATTTTTTTTAGTTAATTTAATATTAAAACTTATAGTAGTAAATTTTCGATATTTTTACTTTTTTTACTATAAACTTTTTTTTGCTTTTAAGCTTTATAACTTTTTTTTTAAAGTTTTTAGCTTTTTGCCCCGAAAATAAGTTATTAAAATATTTATATAGCTTATTTATATAATATTTATTTATAGCTTATTAAAAAAGTAAAATATTTAGTACGAATATATTATTTTTTTTTTTAAATATTTTATATTTTTATTACGTTATTAAATAATTAAATTTATTTAAAAGTTTGTTTGTTTTTTATAATTGTTTTTTTTTAATATTAAAATATAATTTTTAATATTAAAGTTAAGTTTACGCTAACTTTAATTTGTTTACTTTATTATATATTTTTAGTTATAAATAAAGTATTTTTTAATAGTGTTTATAAAGTTTATTATTTTTTTTGTTTTATTTTATATGTATTTTCGCAAAGTTTTTTTTTAAATTAGTAAATTTTTTAACTTTTTTATAGCTATTTTATTTTTTTAATCGAAATAAAAAAATATAAAAAATTTTATTTTTATTTTATAAAGCGATAACTTTATAAATTTATAAAGTAATAAAGCTTAAATATAGTTTATAGTAAGAATATATTTTAACTAATTATTTTAGTAATAATTTATATATAGGTATAGTTGTTAATTAATATATTTATTAATAATTTTAGTTTATTTTATAATTTTATAGTAGCTTATAAAAGCTAAGGTATATTAAACGCCTATAAGCTTATATAATTTATTTATAAAAATAAAAATAAATTAAAGCCCGTAATTAAAAGTTATTATTATTAAAATTTTAAATATTTTAAAAAGCTTTTTATAATATATTTTAGCTATATTTTTAGCTATAGCTTATATAGTATAAAATATTATTTAAGCTTTTTTTTTTAATTAGTTTATTATAACTAATATGTTGTTAAAACTATATTTATTTTTTAGCATTTATTTAAAATTTATTATTAAATAGCGCTAAATATAGTTAAATATTAATAAAAATATTAACTTATTAAATATTTTATTTTTAAATATTTTTATAAATTTATATTTTATATAATTAGCTATATAAATATTATAATTTTTTCCGAGTTTTAGCTATTAGTATTTTTTACTTATTAATTTTTATATTTTTTTTTATTAGAATATATAGTAATTATATTGTTATAAGCTTTTTATATTAATTTAGTATAAAAGTAAAAAAAATTAAATACTATTAATTATTTATTATATATAATTAATTTATTGTATAAAGTTTAAAAGTTATTATTTTATTAATTATAAATTTTTTTATAATAAATTTTTATTATAAAATTTTTATAGTTTTTATAAAATATTTTATTAACTAATTAAAGTTTTTTTAATTTTTTTAGTTTTTTATAAAGTTATAATATAAATAGCTTAATATAATTTTTTATTTATACTAAAAGTTTGTATATATTATTGTTAATAAGTTAAAAAATTATAAAGTAACGTTATATTTTTTTTTTATTTTTTTAAGTTATTAGATTTTTTTATTTTTAAATAGTATATTTGCTACTATATTTTTTTTTCTAGGTTAAAAAGTATTAAAAAAATTGTATTTAAAAAAAAAAGTAGTTTATTTTGTTTATTAAAAATTAAAATATTATTTAATACTAAAATGTTTTAATATTTAATAGTTAATAATAGTAAAAAAAAGTTCGCTATAATTACCGATTAATTTAAATTGCTATTTTTTTAAAGCTATTATTATAGCTAGCATTTTTTTATTAAAAATATTATAGTTAAGTTTAACGTTTTATAATATTTTAAAAAAAAACGCTATTAAATATTATTTATTATTATATTTTTAAAATATTATACCGGCAATAATATTATTAAAAGTATTAGTTTTTATTTTAGTAAATAATTTAAATTTATAATAACGTAGTAAAAATAAAAAAGTTAAAGCTTTTTTTAGCTTAAAAAAAAACTTTTTGTACTTTTTAATTTATTTAAAAAAAATATTTTTTTAAATTAAACAATTTAATATTGCTATTATTTAACTATATTTAAATATAAACTTATAATAAAAGTTATAAAATTGTAAAAAAAATTATATATTTTTTATAGTTATAAATATTTTTTAATTAACTATTGCAGTTATTTTTGTTAAATTAACTTATATATTTTTAATATTAATAATATAGCTTAAAAACTTAGTTTTAATAATATAAAATTTTAATTTTTTTATATTTATTTATAATCTTATATTATATAAACGTTATAAAACTATTTTTACGTACTTTTTATAGTTTTTAAAGTTATCCGAATAAATAAAAATATTGTTAATATAAACATTATAAAAATCGTCGAAGTAGTTAAATAATATATTATTAATATAACGTTAAAAAATTAATAGTTTATTTAATAGCTTAAATAAAAAAACCTTATAATAATATATATTATATTGTATATAAAACGTTATAAAATTTTTTTTTTTTTTTTATACCTTAATATAATAAAATATTTATTATATGTTTATTTTAATAAAGATTTTAGCTTTAAATATATAAGCTAAAGTTTTTTTAATAAAAAATAAAAAGTATTTATTTTTTTTAGTAATTATATTTAGCTTTTTATAGTTTATATAAAAGTAAAATCTTTTATTTGTTTTTTTTATAAATAAAATAAAAAAAACAAAAAGTACGTTGTTTAGTTTAATAAAACTTTTTTATAAATTATTAACTAAGTATTTTTTTATTATTTTTAATTTATTTAATAATATTTTATATAGTAAATTATACTTTAAATTATTTATAAACTTATTATTAGCTAATATAATTTAGTAATTTATTTTTAGTTAGTATAAAAAAAAATATTAAAGTTAACTTTATTAAAAGTATAAAATAGGTTATAATATTTAAAAAATATAAATTTTATTGCTTTTTTTTTTAGCTTTTTGTTTTTGTCTTTAAAAAAGTTTTTTCTATTTTTTTTTTATTTTTAATTAATTTATTAAGCTTATAAATACTAGTAATTTATACTTTATTAACTTTTTTATTTTATTTTATTATATTATTAAATGTTAATATGTTTAAATTTATTATATTAGTTTAAAGTTTATATTTATACTATTTTATTTTGTTTTATTATATTTTATAAAAATTTATATTGTTTAATTTTTAAATAAAAACAAATATACTTTTTTTTTATTTTTTTTTATGATTATTCTAGTACTTCTAATCTATCATCATTAATACCAAGTATAACTAAAAATAAAAAAAGTATTTTTTTTAAATTATATTATATTTTAGCAATATTTATTAATATAAAGTTTTTATATTTTAAAATAAAAATTTTTAAAAAAAAGTTAGCTTTTAAACATTTTATAGCTTTTTTTTTAGCGTTATTTTTTTGCTTTTTTTTTATTTATATTATAATGACGTTAATTTATATTAAGTTAATAATTTAAATATTATAGCTATTTATTAACTTTATTTATAGCTAAATTATATTTAATATAATAATCGAAAAAAAAATCTAGTAAAAAAACTAAT